>JAXIVJ010001031.1:0-150000 GCA_036785665.1 Chirona hameri
GCTTTTGCATTAATCTGTTCAACGTTGTTGAATGGGCACTTGCAAACAAATCGCCGACACTAAATAGGTCGCCGTAGTTTAGTTTGACACCGGCCGCCCGGTGCCAAGCTAAACTGCCGATGTCAATGCACCTTTTTTCTCAAATGATTGTTGATTGTTCATAATTTTTTGCCACATTTTCGCAAACGATAAAGTGCAGGAAACATATTGCATACCTTCCTGATAAATAACAATGCGTAGGGAGGCTAATTTACTGAATTCGTTACCGAGTACTGGCTGAGTACCGACCGATAAAAGCGTGGATCGCTTATCAGTAGAAAACTGCCAATATCTTTCGGTAAGAATGTTTATATGCAAAATGTGATGAATTTACATCATATTTTGGCCTCGTCTATCGATTTCAGGTGCTAACTCCATTTGTGTGGGAAAAGGTGATTATCT
Organism: Chirona hameri; assembly: GCA_036785665.1. Taxonomy (NCBI): domain Eukaryota; kingdom Metazoa; phylum Arthropoda; class Thecostraca; order Balanomorpha; family Balanidae; genus Chirona; species Chirona hameri. The sequence continues at coordinate 442 of JAXIVJ010001031.1, forward strand.
CCCTTTAAAGGGAAATAATGACCTTTTTATTTTGTTAGCAACAATTTCTTAGGCTACCGTTATGTTTTTTTTTAAATTTAAGAATTAAATACAATTATTCCCAAATTCGAAGTTGTAAGTTTGGAGAAAAAAATACAAAACAAGTACCTTGTGTACTTCATGAAGGTCATTGACAAATTCGTCCTTCCCTACCATTGTTTACATCGAGTGCGGCATTTTTGGAGGCTCTGTGACGTTTCCGATCAAACTGATCCGTGAAGCAATCCATGAAGCATCCGTGATGCATGACTGACTCAGTATAAGTCATGAATAACAACAACATGCAAACTATACCAACTCGAATGAAATAAGGGCGGAATTATTTGAACCCCAGGCAAGCAAGTATTCGCAAAGCACTCGGCACTGCGCCACAATAGCAAAAGGCGAGGGAAATGCATATTGGATACAATATTATTACGTCATAAGTTTCTGAAGTGTCAACTACTATGAAATACAGTGATTACATACCTTTAATAATGATTATCAAGAAAATTCAAACTTAAAATAATAATTTGAATAAGTCTTTAATTAGCTTTCAACTCAAAATCAGATATATTTTGCAATGCTACACAAGAATGGTACAAGTGACGTCATTAACGAAGCTTGCTAAGGGACTTGGGTATACTAAACGGGAATATGGGATGATAGCCTTTGACGATACCCGCTTCTCAGCATATAATCAGGAACAACTCGCCACAAATGGTCAAGTGCGCCAAGAAGCATGACAATGACTTTGTAAACAAATCGCCGACGCTAAATAGGTCGCCGTCGATGCGCATCGATGAGCTTCCGATTTAATTGCCAGTTTTGTCACTGGCGGATCTAGGGTCCGAGAATGGGGGGGGGGGGGGGGCTAAAATTTCGCTCCGCTTCAGCAGAGAAAAGTTGTTGACGGGGTGGGGGGGGGGAGGGGGGGAGTCGGATCGTCAACGCGAAAAATCGTTGAGCGGGGGGGGGGGTAGTGGTGTCGGGTTCTCAAGAGAAAGTCATTAATTATCACTTCTTACAGCCAATGCAGGAACACGCGGGACGGGGGCATCCTTGTAGTGCATGCCCTCTATGCTCTATCCCCCCATCCTCTATGTGGATGGGGGGGGGGGGCATTTTCCCCTAATGCCCCCACTCATCTGGATTTGCCAATGGTAAAAGCAGACAAACCCAATTTTACCTCTTCTGTCGCTTTCAAACATTTTTTTTGTAGCTGAGTTCATGCTGAGTCTGATCTTGACTAGTTGGAAATGCTAAAAAGTGTGAGTCTTCTACTCATAGCACCCATAAAATGCACCGGGATAATTACCCAAGCATGGTGCAAAATTGGTGTCAGATTTAAAATTGGTACCTGAAATTACTTGAGTCTGGATATGACCTGAGGCCAAAGTAGCCATCCTAAGCTATAGTAATTAAAACAAAACTTGACAATGAAAAATATTAACTTTACGCACAAATTCACAAAGTGTGAATTAAATTTGGCTACATGTTTACAGGGGAAAAGGAAAACAACGATACCCAAGTCCCAGTCACAATTTCCCAAATACTGTCGAAATGTGTTCCACGCACGCTATTCAGCGCTATAAACTTTGGCGTCAAAACGCGACATTTTTTAACTTACGTTGGTTGCAGGAATCGCTCCAGATCGAAAATAGCGCCAGACCCGCCACGCATATTTGGAAATGTCGAATATAAAGTCAAGGCCCATCATACTTAGGGACAGTGGCGTACCGAGTATCAACTATCAGGTCATGCAGGTCATGACCTGGTCCTTTGGACCTGAGGCGCCCATGCAAAGCTGGCGCCCCTCCGATCAGTCAAGACGCCCCTCTGGCCAGTGACGGTGCCACTCCCGCCAGTGAGGACGCTCTCCCGGCCAGTGACGGCACTCTTGTGGCCAGTGACGGTGCCCACGGCCAGTGAGGGCGTCCCCTGCCATAGACGGCGCCTCTCTGGCCCGTGACAGCGCCCCTCCGGCCAGTGACGGCGCCTCTCCGACTAGTGACGGCGCCCCTCCAGCGAGTGACGGCGCCCCTCCGACTAGTGACTGCCCCTCTTTGGCGAGTGATGGTGCCTCTCCGGCCAGTGACTCTCCTTCCGCACAGTGCGGAAGGAGAGGCGCCCCCCCCCCTGCAAAATTTCGCCAATATTGGTGGCGGTCCTGTCGATCGGGTGTCGCCCCTCAAGGCAATGACCTGGTCCTTTGTGAATTTCTGCGTACGCCACTGCATAGGGAGACATAAGTCAGTCAACGCTCAAGATATTACTTTGACATTTGGCTTGGGCATCGTCCATACTTGGCTCTACAATATATATTTCGGCCTTTTCATATGATTTGAAATTTTATATGATTTTATGAGAAAAACAAATTGGAGAAAAAAAACACCAAATAAAAATTTCCAAACATGTTCAAAAACCGGAATATATATTGGAGAACGAAGTATAGACAATACCCACACCGAATTTCAAAGCAAAATCTTTAGTTTTGGTTGATTTATGGCTACTTAAGTATGATGGGTCTGGATTTTGTATTCGACATTTCAAATATGCACGCGCCACTTTCCCTCCTGCTACCAAAATGCTTCAAAATAGAGGAAACACGAGCGAGGAAAAAACAAATTATTGTCGCAAAAGGTTATATTTCATCGCCAGTTCCAGCGGATTTTGAAGGGGGCTAATTTCTATTGCCACCCCTGTCGAGCGTGGGATGGGGAGGCTTTTGCCCCTGCCGCCGTCCCCTGGATCCGCCAGTTGGTCAGACGCGCCACTTTCCCTATCCCTACTGCTACCAAAATGCTACCAAATAGCGGAAAAACGAACGAGGCAAAAATGTATTTATTTATTTCGCAAGAAGTTTTTTATCGCAGGCAGGACCCATTTTTCATCGCCAGTTTCAGCGGATTTTTTTTGGGGGGAGGGCTAATTTATATTGCCGCCCCTGTCGAGCTTGGAATGGGGGCTTTTGCCCCGGAGCCCCCCCCTCTCCCTCCTGGATCCGCCAGTGATACAAGGAAATTCACTCACGCGCTCCTCTGCCACCGAGCAGGCAGCAGGAGACCAAAGGCTGTGACGCTGCGTGGAAAAATTATAACTTACGTTGGTTGTGAATCACTCCAAATAGCGTCAGACGTGCCACTTTCCCTATCCCTACTGCTGCCAAAATGCTACAAAATAGAGGAAACACGAGCGAGGCAAAACAAAAACACAATACTTCTTTCGCAAGAAGTTCTTTTTTCGCAGGCAGTAGCTACCCATTTTTTCATCTCCAGTTTCAACGGATTTGGGGGGGGGCTAATTTCTATTGCCGCCCCTGTCGAGCTTGGGATGGGGGGGGGGGGGCTTTAGCCCCTGCCCCCCTGGATCCGCCAGTGAGTTTTGTGTTATTGTTTATTATTTTTTGGGGGAAAAATTATTTTTCATGATAATATAAAGCATAGTGTTATATACAGCCACAGACAAATTATACAAAACTCCTAATGTTGAAAACAAATGAATCGATTTCCAAAAATTGAGGGTCGCAACCACTAACTATGCCGCCGTTGATGTGCATCGATGAGCTTCCGATTTTATTGCCACTTTTTCCAATCGCTGTTAGTTTTAGAGAATCGCCGGCATATAATCACAACAAGCAGAACGCACAATATATTTTCAACTCCATTGCGTAAAAAAGCAATACGGGAAAAGCCCGCAGTTTGATGAGGACCAAAAGTACCGGTCGTTAGAAGTGTGGAACGCTTATCAATTTTAACTTGAAATATCTTTCGGTAGGAAAGTTTTCATGCAAAATGTGATGAATTTACAATATATTTTGGTCTCGTCTGGCGATTTCAAGTGCTAACTCCATTTTTGTGGGAAAAGGTCATTATTTCCCTGTAAGGAAATGAGCCAAATATCATATACCTATATCTATATTGATATTGGTATGACTATAATAAGCATATAACTATCATTCAATCAGGACATCAATGAGTCTTGTAATTTTGGGCATTATCTGGGCTTTTTGGGTCCAAAGAATTTTGCTTCCTTCACCTTTTTTTTCTGGAAATTTGCGCTCTTTTCACTTGATATTACCGACATTGTAGTCAAGATAACATTTCATTTTCTCACAAGGATTCTATTATAAATCATACATTTTTACGTTCCAATTATTTTTGTTAAATATGAAAATCTTAATTTTCCTGACAAGAAAATTGTACTAATTTAATTGCAAATTGTATTGTAATTGAAAGTGTTAAAATTGTAATTGCATATGGATTTTTCTCTCCAGGACTGAAACAAAAAATCAAACACTGGTCTAACCTCATCTCACGCTTATACTTGGCTACATGCAGGTACCTACATAGTCTTTCTTGGTAATTTTGGGATAATGTATTGTATTGTTGGATTTTAAATGGAATTTTATGGCAAACTTTACTAACATTTTAAAGCTTGTCCTTTTATGTGCCCATGTTTATTTATTGTTTTGTTATGATTGTTATTTAAAATCCTTTGGTGATTTTGCGTACCGTTCGCAGTATTTATTTACTTATGTATTCACTGGCAATCTTGGGGTTGTAATATTCATAATTAGGGTTGTAATTTTTGAGAATGCAGTTGTAGATACAACCCCGAAAGTATGTAAAGTTCCACCCATGCATAAGTCTGTCACTCGCTGAGATATACACATTCGAAAAGACAAGCTAACTCACATCATACTACTAAACGGTCATGTACTGTACGTTTAAAGGGAAATCATGACCTTTTCCCACAAAAATGGAGTTAGCAATTGAAATCGCCAGACGAGACCAAAATATATTGTAAATTCATCACATTGTGCATGAAAACTTTCCTACCGAAAGATATTTCAAGTTAAAGTTGATAAGCGTTCCACACTTTTAACGATCGGTACTTGCAAGTACTTTTGGTCCTCATCAAACTGCGGGCTTTTCCCGTATTGCTTTTTTACGCAATGGAGTGGAAAATATATTGTGCGTTCTGCTTGTTGTGATTATATGCCCGGCGATCTTCTAAAATTAACAGCGATTGGACAAAGCGGCAATACAATCGGAAGCTCATCGATGCACATCAACGGCGGCATAGTTAGTGGTTGCGTTCCTCAATTTTTGAAACTCGATTCATTTGTTTTCAACATTAGGAGTTTTGTATAATTTGTCTGTGGCTGTATATAACACTATGCTTTATATTATCATGAAAAATAAAAAAAATTCCCCAAAAAACTAACAAACAATAACACAAAACTGGCAATTAAATCAGAAGCTCATCGATGCACATCAACGGCGACCTATTTAGCGTCGGCGATTTGTTTACAAAGTCATTGTCATGTTTCTCGGCGCACTTAACCATTGTCGCGAGTTGTTCCTGATTAGTATACCCAAGTCCCGTAGCAGGCTTTGTTAATGACGTTACTGGTGCCATTCTTGTGTAGCATTGCAAAATATATCTGATTTTGAGTTTAAAGCTAATTAAAGACTTATTCAAATTATTGTTTTTAAGTTTGAATTTTCTAGTTAATCATTATTAAAGGTATTTTATCACTGTATTTCATAGTAGTTGACATTTCAGAAACTGAGACGTAATAATATTGTATCCAATATGCATTTCCCTCGCCTTTTGCTATTGTGGCGCAGTGCCGAGTGCTTTGCGAATACTTGCTAATTGCTTGCCTGGGGTTCAAATAATTCCGCCCTTATTTCATTCGAGTTGGTATAGTTTGCATGTTGTTGTTATTCATGACTTATACTGATAGTCAGTCATGCATCATGGATGCTTCACGGATTGCTTCACGGATCAGTTTGATCGGAAACGTCACAGAGCCTCCACAAATGCCGCACTCGATGTAAACAATGGTAGGGAAGGACGAATTTGTCAATGAACTTCATGAAGTAAACAAGGTATTTTTTTTCTCCAAACTTACAACTTTGAATTTGGGAATAATTTTATTTAATTCTTAAATTTAAATAAAATAATTTTAAAACCATAACGGTAGCCTAAGAAATTGTTGCTAACAAAATCAAAAGGTCATTATTTCCATTTAAAAGCTCTCAGTGGCAAAAGACAGACATCTGGCGGCAGCCTGGTGTACTGCTGTACGACGCTAAAGAGGAGGCGCCGCTTCCCGGCCTCTGTCCTCGCGCGCAGGAGCGCCAGATCAGCGTCCTGACGTGTAGACCGAGAACGGAGAGTAGAGTTAACCTTGAGGCTTGAGCAGGCACGTAGCCAGGATTACGTCCAGGGGGGGTGGGGGGAGGCGCCTCGAAAGGACCCCTTCCCGAGCGTTGAAAGGGCCCCTTCCCAAACGTTGAAAGGCCTCCCCCCCAAAAAAAAACGCATGAAAAGACACGTTATAAGGCTGAAAAATGCAGTATGGCAGGTATGGCATGGGTCATACCAACGTTTAGGAGCTTGAGTTAGCAAACTGCCACATCAACTTTGGAACCAGCGACACGAATTTGGAATCAGCTATACCAACTTGGAATATTTTTTTAAGCTCAAGAGCTGGAACTCTTAAACAAATTGCGCCGCGGAGCGGCGCGAAATTTTTTAGTATTATGCCCTGGGTTGGTTTCTAATCAATGCGTCGCATTGCGTATGGTGCGGACCTCTAAAATTGCTATATGATGCGTTTAAAAGTGCGGGGGAAAAGTGCTAAAGTGAACTATTTTACCCAATAATATAGGAAAGTAGCAGCATAACACATAAATGCGCCGAGAAACTGACCGATTTTTTTTCCTAACCCGCATATAATTGAATTTGTAGTTAAATTGCGCCGCGGAGCGGCGCGAAATTTTTTAGTTTTATTCCCTGTACAACTGTATTCTTACTGTTGAAAGGCCCAAGGTCCCTTCATATCGTCTAGGGGCCCCTCTGACCTTTTCTACGCCCTTCCGACCTGTTCAGGGACTCATCTGGGATCCGCGAAACGAAAAGACATGATGCGGAGTGGGTGATATATATAATACAAAGAGGGCTTACTCAACAGGAAAAAATAAAATCGGATCTTTCGGGTATATTGTAGCACCCTGACGAAGGGTGTTACAATATACCCGAAAGCTCCGCTTTTAATATTTTTATTGTGGAGTAAGTCCTCTTTGTTTTAATCTTCATCTGGGATCTCTACGTGCTTTGACCCTTCCGGTCTCACCAGACTCCTCTGACCTTCCAAGAAGCCCCCCTTGTGTGTCAAGGGGCCCATTCGGCCTGTTCAGAGGTCCTTCCGACCTGGCCAGGGACTGCACTGGCTGCTTTGTCGCCTTGCCGACATACTCAGGGGCAGGGGCGGCGGATTGCGCGCCAGTGTACCCAAAATCCCCCTCAAATTAAAATCCTGGGGAGGGGAAGGGTCATGTTGCCCCCAGATTGAGCAGGCTAAAATCGGGGGGGGGGGGGGGGGCGCAAAACAACCCTTTGTCCCCAGGATTTTCGACTGGGGGAAATTTTGGGTACCCTGCCACCGCAATCCGCCGCCCCTGCTCAGGGGTTCCTCTGACCTGCCCAGGGCCCCTCCAGTCTGGATAGGAACTCATCCGGCATGTTCAAGGGGCCTTCCGACCGGCCCAGGGACCCTTTCGGTCTAGCCAGGGGCCCCTCTAACTTGCCCAGGAGCCCCTCCGATCGGCCCAGCGACTCTTCTGGTCGGCCTGCGCTGGCTGCTTTGTCGTCCTGCCGACATGCTCAAGGGGCCCTCCGACCTGCCCTGGAGCCCCTCCGTGCTGGCCAGGGGCCACTTCGACATGTTCAGTGACCCTTCTTACCCGTCCAGGGGTCCTTTCGGTCTGGTCAGGGGCCCCTCCGATCTGCGCAGGGGCCTTTTTAACTTTTCAGGGGCCCTCTGGTCTCTCCAACAATGGGCCCTCTCTGACCCGCTCAGGGGCCCTTTCGGTCTAGCCAGGGGCCCCTCTGACATGAACAGGGCTTTTTTGAACGTCCAAGGGGCCCTCTGGTCTTTCAGAGAGGGCCCTAGTGGCCCTAAAGGGCCTCTGAAATCCTCTAAACTCTCTAAAGACCACGCTTCGTGTATTAAAGAGCCTATGATACCGCGCTTCGCGCGGTCTCGTCGGCCCTTTTCGGCGCGCTGCGCGCGCCGAAAAGGGCCCTCCTGGCCTCCAGGGGGGGGGGGGGGGGGGGGGCGGCCGCCCCCGCCGCCCTCCCCTTGGCTACGTGCCTGGGCTTGAGCTGAGAGGGGAGGGCCAGGGGTTCTTCGGTAATGCGAATGTTGTGAAGTAGATTCAGTGAATGCTGTTCATACAGTTGCCGGGCGGTGGGCCAACCCAGTGCACCCCGCACGTCCGATATGTGGTCGAATTTGCGGCGGCCGGAGATCACACGCAGTCCGAAGTTCAGGACCTTCTCTAGGCGTTGCATGTTCCTCTCCGAACCGCCGCCAAAAACGGCCAGGCTGTAACGAACGTGAGAGATGACCAGGGCGTTGACAAGGATGGGCAAGAGGTCGCGGGGAATCTGATGACGCACGTGGGACAGCCCGATGAGGATACCGTTACATTTTTTGACGAGGGCAGATACGTGGCAGTCACAGGTGAGGTGACTGTCGAACTGCACGCCCAGGTTCCTCACTGTGGGACTCTCACGGATCGTGTCCTCGCGAAACCGAATGAAAATCGGTGCTAGTCCCCGACAATTTTGGCGAGAGCCGAAGACGATTAGCTCGGTTTTGCCGGTGTTAACCTTCAAACCGTGGGAGTGGAACCAGATATCCAAAGAGTTCGAAGTCTGTTCCATGGTGGCAATGAGCTGGGGGAGGGAATCTTTTTTTTAACCGGAAACGAGAACCTTGCCAAACCTGGGGGAAAATATACATGATGCCGCCCCTGCCCGATAAAAACCTTTATTGGTCACCCTGGATGGATGTTTGAAGAATTCCACCCCTATCACTGTATAATGGGTTTAAATTTTAAGGAGACCAGTCTCTTCCCTGTTGTTATTACATTCCGCAATAACTGGAGGCCTTTCAGGTCCATCGTGCTCATTTTAGGGCAATCATCCATGATCGATACCTTGGGTTGACCCCACTGGACATATTTAAGAAAAGAAGGGACGCAAAATTACACACCCCGCCCCTCCACCACTGTCCACCCCTTGCTAACTAACAGTGGTGGACATCGCTACCGTGCCGTTGCGTGGGCGCCGGCCGCCGGGGTGAACGTAACCGGCTCGAGGAGACACCTAGCGGCGGGTTTGGAACTAAACTTTTTTTTACAGTACCCCATTGTAGGCAAAGGTCAAGGTCAATGTCAGGTCATTAAAGGTCACTATTGGCAAGAGGTCTACGAAAGCCATCCAATACATGTTTTATGGGTTATTTACACGTATAATTCGATAGTAGCAGCCTTTTTCACAACCTGACTCCATATCATGGCCATCAGGGCTCAGGTCAAGGTCAGGTCACATAAGGTCAAAATGTGAAATTTATTCATCTAAATAAAAAAGGCATGTTTCTAGACCAGTTTTTTCTCAGAGTCAGTCATCCCTGGTATTTATTTGTCTATATCTGGTCACTAAAAGCCAAAAAACGCAACTTAAACAAAATGACGTCTTGAGTAACTTATACTAAGCGAGCCATAATTCAGTCAAAAATAAAGATATTGCTTTGACATTTGGTTTGGGTATCGTCCATACTTGGTTCTCAATTATATATATATATATTTTTTGTAAAATATCTTAAAATATTATAATATTGTGGAAATCTTTCCGAAAAAACAGTTTTTTTTGGGGGGGGGGGGTAAAAAACCAAGCATTCCGAAAATCCGAGTTAACCATTTTGAAGACAATGTCATTGCCTTTCTTTTGATACATTTTATTTGCAATATTCATCAAAACTCTATTTTCTACGATTTGTCAAACATTTGCGTTTTCCACCAACAATGGAGCGGGTCAGAGAGGGCCTCCCCCCCCAAAAAAACTGTTTTTTTCTCGGAAAGATGCCATCAGACATGACGTCATTTAAACGTCATTATCTCCCAAAGTACTATATGAATGTCATTGATATTTGGTGAGAAGACATATAATTGATTCAGCATAAGGTACTGAAAGTTTCGCGTCGATATATATATATATATATATATATATATATATATATATATATATATATATATATATATATATATATATATATATACATATATATATATATATATATATATATATATATATATATATATATATATATATATATATATATATATATATATATATATATATATATATATATATATCATAGTGTTCAAGTTATTGAGAAAATCTAGGAGGGGGGGGGGATTTTGCTCCCCCCTTCCCCGAGGGGCACGGGTTAATACCTAGTATACTAGCATAGGCGTACCCAAGGGGAGGGGGGGGGGGCAAACAGGACAATTCCTGCCGCCCCCCCCCCCTGAAGGTCCGTACGGCCTCTTTGGCCGTATGTGCCCATTTGGAATAGGTATGGGTGGTTGCAGCCTGCTGAAATGGATGGTATTTTATTTGGATTGGCGTTCTTTGATGCAAAGGGGCGGCCTCATCTCCCGGGGGCTACTTTATCGCCGAGAGGGGCGTTTCAGCATCTTTTTAATTGGGGTGGCAAAGTGCCGTCACTGGGGTGGCATTCTTCATGACTGGGGTGGCAATTGCCACCCCAATTACTATGTTAAAATACGCCCTGCAGCAAACTCTGTCCGTTATTGGAACCTGACTGGTTGACCCCATGATGGAAACAAAGCAAGTCCATTGATTCAACCTTTCATGGGTATGAAGTTGACCAAAACCTTGAATGAACCCTTATTTCTTCGTAATAATGAATAATAGTGAAAAGTAAGTAATTAAGTGCAAGATCAGCAGCACTGGGGGTAAGTTAGAGGTAAAAATTTGATACCACTTATCAGTTGCAGCGCCACCTTTTGTTTTGTATAGCAGCCCTGGTGTGGTTTATCTGATACGTGGTTTTATATAGTAAGTAAATGAACGTTGAACAAATTTCTTTCATTCTAATTAGTGAATAATTCTAATATTATTTCCCATTAAGTATTGTTCAATGCAAATACAAGAAATAATACCACACGAGTTGGATTCTTTCGGGGAAGGGAAATAGACGCAGTGGCGGCGATGAAGTGACTAATGCAGTATCAATTTTGTTTACATCAAAGATCATTTACAATTTTACTTTGTGTGTTGGGTCACGCGTGGTCACGCCCGGCGTTGTGATCGGTGGGGTTGCGTGAGGGGTACTACGAGGAGATTGGAAGACAGGTCGTTCATCTGACAGAGTTAGGTAGGTATCAGCGTTATTTGAATGTTTGATGCAATTTTATTTATTTCAGAGACTGCAAAACTGTGCTTAGATGATTCATGATTAACTCCCCTCTTTTCGATGGAGGTATTCAGACGCTGTTCATATAAACAATGTTTTGATCCTTGCATTACATTATAGTATGCATAGTAGTAGTAGGATATGTGAAATATGGTTTATGCATATCAATAGTATTTTATAGTGGGTATTTTAAAAGTCCAATTTGCTAAATACTAGACTTCATGATATTTTCAGTGTTTGGTGCTTGAGTGTTGCATTCAGTATTATTCACACTACCAATAAAATTGGAATGAACAGTCTAGTATTTTGATATATTTATGATTTCACATTTTCCCCTTTATTACATGTGTCTACAAAATAAAATGGCCTCCCTTATCATTCTCAAGTTGTTGTAGCTGATGCTCTCAATGTTTTGATCCTTACATTGCATTACAATATGATGATTAGTAGGACAAAACAGTAATTGCAGACACATGATAACACCAGACTTTGTATGCTATTCACAATGTAATGATACCAACACACTAAATAATGCCAATATCATGAATATTCCAGTGTTTGGATGTGTGCATTGCAGATGTTTACCCTTTATTGATATAAAGACAAAGACAAAAGAAAAGTGCAACAAAGAGCCTCTTGGGCCCATCCGAGGTTGCACCCCCCTCCACCAGTCTCGCCCCTTCAAATCACCTTACTCTACTTGCATAAAAGAAGGCTAATCCCACAAGTATTTATGAACTAATCCCTTCTCTGTAAAGTATTTATCTAATCTAGCTTTGAAAGAAGCAAGTGTCACTGCATCAGCGACATTCCCTGGTAGCTTATTCCAAATATGCTCATATTTTTTTATTTTTTTTACATACAATATTTTACAGTGGGTAGGTCTAATCAGTCTAATTAGCTAAATACCAGACTTCTGGTTATTAACAGTGTTTCAGTTTGGTACTTAACTGTGTTGTATTGTTTAGACCACCAATAGCATGCAAGGTAGGTATAGTATTTTGACCTATTTATCATCACATATTTGAACCTATATTCAATTTATCTTTAACAAATAAAATTCCTTCCCTTTTCATTCTCAAGTTGAAGCTGATGCTCTTGACAGAATGGGCCTGTTCCTGTGGCACCTTTAACCTCCTCCATGTTGGTCCAACTTGCAACTGTCCTATCCTATTACACAGACAGTTGCAAGTTTGACCAACTTGGAGGTTAGAGGTGCCACTGGAACAGGCCCATTATTGGCATGACAACCAGCACTGACACATTAACAACCCAGTATCCAAAGTGTTCAACAAGATTGTGTTCACAGGTGACAGGACATTTCTAAATTCTATTAAATCACTCACATTCCTGCCATTAATTTATAACCAATTATTACAGAGTTGTTTCTTCAGCTTATCTTAATTACTTTTTGCATGTGATTTTGGCTACTTTGAAACTATCGACCCATGTACCTATCTCAGTTGTCCACCTGTCACCCATAATATTCAATGTCAGCTTTGGAGACTAAGACTATAAATTGATTCCCATTCTGGCAAGGTATGCTTTCCCTGGGTACTCTTTTGATCTTTGCTACATCCTGATTATGACTAGGATTGCATAACACAATGAGTGAATGCTCAATGCAAACATATCATATGATTTTGCCCGGGCAAATATTCTGACTTACGAGTTACGAGCATGTAGAATATTGCAGTTGATTCTTGTAGTTAGCCAGAGTTACACAGGGTGTGATGATATAGGGTTTGGAAGATGACATTGTTCTCTTAGCCTTTTATTAGTCTTTCTTTCCTTTAGTCTTGTTCCTTTAGTTTAGATAAATGTAAGTATGTAACTCCTATACTTCACCTCAATTATGTGCTTCAACTTTGAAGGGCAATGCTCCAGTATTTCCCCAAAATGAACTGACATGCAATTTTTATGTGGCTCTGAATCCTTTGAGATGCCTGAGAAGTTAGATGCCTAAAATTGATCAGCATGAAAAGTTGAATGCAATTAAAAATGTAACCTGTACCACTTACCACTTACTGCTTGTTGTGTTTACCTGCTATACACATTAACACTTCTATCTAAACAGTTCAGGCTTCATATTATATGATCTTGCATGTTCGATACATTTGTAAAGGTTTTCCTGGGGACATACAACTAGTGTGATTAACTGCAGTTAGCAAGGCACCTAGTGTTTGGTAACTCATGAAAGCTGAATGTATTTTAAAATGGGCAACCAGAACTTTGCTGGCTTGTCTTGATAACCCAGGGCCACAGGAACAGCCAGTGTACCTGCCAAGTTATCCAAACAGGTAACTGGGGAAGTGCATAGCCAACAGAAAATCAACTAAATGCATTAATCAAAATTAAATGAGACCCTGATAATGAAAGCAATGCTATGTAAGAATATGACCACCCAAACATGTCCCTTTGTAATTGCTTCAAGTCAGACAAACAATCTTGATGCAGTATAACCACTTATCTCACCATTCTGAACAGAGAATGGTTGCCAAACTACAAGAATTTTCATAATTTTGACATTAACAATATTAGAGGTATTGCACGATAAATCAACCTAAACAAATATGAAAATGACACCCTCATGTCACCGATTTTGACAAAATTGTATATAGGGTAATCTGGGGAGCTGAAACGAGCTGCGAAAGTTTTACGGTGATACAAACAGTGGTTCAGAATATATTGCCTCAGACATTTTTGCAAGGTCACTGTGCAGGTCAATCTTTGTCCGCCCATATCGCCGGGACTTTATGACGCAATATATATTTGTCATATATCATTGACATGGTAATGAGCTATTCTACAAGATGGTACTGTTAGATTTTATACTTTTCAGAAATGTCGACTTTTTCATTTTCTTAAATTTCCAAACGTCGAAATTCTAACCTTTGACCATACAAATGTAATGAGTGATCAATTATCTTTCAAATAATGAAATACGATTAATGTGGTTTTATCTATAAATAAGTCAAATTTTGTCATTTAATATGCGTTTAAAAATAAAATAAAAATAAGTTATTCGCCAATAACTTTGGAATGAATCAAGCTAGAGAGATATGATTAACGCAATTTTGCTGCTCTCGTCGATCCACGTTGAATTACATGTAATATTACATCTTTCTAACATTTATTGACCTTGACCTGAGGTCAATGTTCACGTCAATCTTTGACAGCCCATATCGCCGGGAAATTATGACTCAATATATATTTATCATATATCATTGGAATGGTGATGAGATACTCTACAAGATGGCACTTTTATTTTTTTTATTTGCTAAAAATGCAAAATTGTTCATTTTTGTTGTTTAAATTTTGAAGTTTCTTTGGTAACCCCTAGAACATTGTAATTCCAATTTTTGACATAAGAAATTTCATGAATAATCAATTATCTTAGAAACAACAAGCTAAAATTAATGTACTTATGTCTATAAATCTGTCAAATTTGAACATTTTAACATGGTGCCTTTTTTATTGAAAATTGATATGTAAATATCATTAAATTTTGCCCATTTATAAGCAGAAGCACTTCAATTTTAGCTTTTTTATTTCCAAGATGATCGATTATTCATAAAATTGCTTATGCCAAAAATTCGTATTTCGATGTTTTAGGAGTTTGGGACGTTCCAGGACAGATCGACCAGTCGAAGGGTCGATTTTACACCTCTCATCTCTCAGGAAATTCTCAGATTTGGTCTATAGGGTAGTCGTAGGCCCTGAAGATGGCTGTGTAAATATTTTGCCTCGCCGAGCAACGGTCACCGAGTTATAGCCTCCGGCAATTTCGTAAGGTCACGCTGCAGGCCTTTCTTTGATGGTCCATAACTTGTAGTTAAACGACCTGAAACATTAAAAGCCAGATACCAAAGAACTCGCCTATATCTATATCTATATCTATATCTATATCTATATCTATATCTATATCTATATCTATATCTATATCTATATCTATATCTATATCTATATATCCTTATTTATATCTATATCTATATAAGGATATCTATATCTATATAAGGATATCTTTATCTATATATAGATAAGGATATCTATATATCCTTATCTATATATATCTATATCTATATCTATATGTATATCTATATCTATATCTTTATCTATATCCATATCCATATTGTTTATATATACGATACAATTTTCACATATTTTATTTTTTTGTGATCGGTGGGTTTTATTTTAGATTTACGATAAAACCCGATATATATATCCAGATATATATCTATATTTATATCTATATTTATATCTATATCTATATCTATATCCAGATCTATATCTATATCTATATCTATATCTATATCTATATCTATATCTATATCTATATCTATATCTATATATATATCTATATATTATCTATCTATCTAACTATCTATCTATCTATCTATCTATCTATCTATCTATCTATCTATCTATCTATCTATCTATCTATCTATCTATCTATCTATCTATCTATCTATCTATCTATCTATCTATCTATCTATCTATCTATCTATCTATCTATCTATCTATCTATCTATCTATCTATCTATCTATCTATCTATCTATCTATCTATCTATCTATCTATCTATCTATCTATCTATCTATCTATCTATCTATCTATCTATCTATCTATCTATCTATCTATCTATCTATCTATCTATCTATCTATCTATCTATCTATCTATCTATCTATCTATCTATCTATCTATCTATCTATCTATCTATCTATCTATCTATCTATCTATCTATCTATCTATCTATCTATCTATCTATCTATCTATCTATCTATCTATCTATCTATCTATCTATCTATCTATCTATCTATCTATCTATCTATCTATCTATCTATCTATCTATCTATCTATCTATCTATCTATCTATCTATCTATCTATCTATCTATCTATCTATCTATCTATCTATCTATCTATCTATCTATCTATCTATCTATCTATCTATCTATCTATCTATCTATCTATCTATCTATCTATCTATCTATCTATCTATCTATCTATCTATCTATCTATCTATCTATCTATCTATCTATCTATCTATCTATCTATCTATCTATCTATCTATCTATCTATCTATCTATCTATCTATCTATCTATCTATCTATCTATCTATCTATCTATCTATCTATCTATCTATCTATCTATCTATCTATCTATCTATCTATCTATCTATCTATCTATCTATCTATCTAT
Source organism: Chirona hameri (assembly GCA_036785665.1). Lineage (NCBI taxonomy): Eukaryota > Metazoa > Arthropoda > Thecostraca > Balanomorpha > Balanidae > Chirona > Chirona hameri. Next base: position 16,965 of record JAXIVJ010001031.1, read on the forward strand.
CTATCTATCTATCTATCTATCTATCTATCTATCTATCTATCTATCTATCTATCTATCTATCTATCTATCTATCTATCTATCTATCTATCTATCTATCTATCTATCTATCTATCTATCTATCTATCTATCTATCTATCTATCTATCTATCTATCTATCTATCTATCTATCTATCTATCTATCTATCTATCTATCTATCTATCTATCTATCTATCTATCTATCTATCTATCTATCTATCTATCTATCTATCTATCTATCTATCTATCTATCTATCTATCTATCTATCTATCTATCTATCTATCTATCTATCTATCTATCTATCTATCTATCTATCTATCTATCTATCTATCTATCTATCTATCTATCTATCTATCTATCTATCTATCTATCTATCTATCTATCTATCTATCTATCTATCTATCTATCTATCTATCTATCTATCTATCTATCTATCTATCTATCTATCTATCTATCTATCTATCTATCTATCTATCTATCTATCTATCTATCTATCTATCTATCTATCTATCTATCTATCTATCTATCTATCTATCTATCTATCTATCTATCTATCTATCTATCTATCTATCTATCTATCTATCTATCTATCTATCTATCTATCTATCTATCTATCTATCTATCTATCTATCTATCTATCTATCTATCTATCTATCTATCTATCTATCTATCTATCTATCTATCTATCTATCTATCTATCTATCTATCTATCTATCTATCTATCTATCTATCTATCTATCTATCTATCTATCTATCTATCTATCTATCTATCTATCTATCTATCTATCTATCTATCTATCTATCTATCTATCTATCTATCTATCTATCTATCTATCTATCTATCTATCTATCTATCTATCTATCTATCTATCTATCTATCTATCTATCTATCTATCTATCTATCTATCTATCTATCTATCTATCTATCTATCTATCTATCTATCTATCTATCTATCTATCTATCTATCTATCTATCTATCTATCTATCTATCTATCTATCTATCTATCTATCTATCTATCTATCTATCTATCTATCTATCTATCTATCTATCTATCTATCTATCTATCTATCTATCTATCTATCTATCTATCTATCTATCTATCTATCTATCTATCTATCTATCTATCTATCTATCTATCTATCTATCTATCTATCTATCTATCTATCTATCTATCTATCTATCTATCTATCTATCTATCTATCTATCTATCTATCTATCTATCTATCTATCTATCTATCTATCTATCTATCTATCTATCTATCTATCTATCTATCTATCTATCTATCTATCTATCTATCTATCTATCTATCTATCTATCTATCTATCTATCTATCTATCTATCTATCTATCTATCTATCTATCTATCTATCTATCTATCTATCTATCTATCTATCTATCTATCTATCTATCTATCTATCTATCTATCTATCTATCTATCTATCTATCTATCTATCTATGATGGTGACTGGTGACCTCTGGTGACCTCAATATTGGCTCTAGGAAAATAATATCTGAAGCAATTTCGAATGTGCTTGTCGAGAGCTTTCGAACGCCGTTTTCCGCGTCTTTCTAGCCCTTTTAGTTTTCGAGGTAGAGGGGAGGGGGGGGGGGTCTAAACACCCTCCCCTGCACGGCGAAAGTGCGCCGAGCTCCGGCACGGCGTGGGTTAAGTTCAAATACATACAAAATCGAGTTAAAGCACAGCGTTCGTGGCTGAATGTGCGTAATCTAAACGGACGAAACAAGCACTGTTATAATTATGTAATTGCGAGAATTTGTATGAATAAAATCCGTGAACTTCCCGCTAATCATAACAAGATGACGAACTCTGCCATGCCTTTATTCCTTTGTACCATATCAACAAGTCGCCTTCCGATAGTGTTCAACGTGTGCAGTGTGCGGAGACTCAACTGACGGTCAACACACATTATGTGTACAATGTACATGCATGGTTCTCAACGCACAAGCTATAGGCTACACCCCCCCCCCCCCCCATAGCCAGGTCGGCCAGGGCCATGCACCCAGAGAAGTGTCGCTGCACAGTGCACATGGTTGCATGAGCGGAGGCACATGAGGGGAGTGATCTTTGGCATGCCATTGTTGATCTTAGCCTCCAGGTACCGCAGGCGGTGTTCTCCCTGCGTTAGGCCTGTTTGTCTGTTCATCATGTCCATGAAGGTGCAGGCCATCTCACTCTTCATGTCCATGTACATATACACATAATGTGTGTTGAGCCCCAGTTGAGTCTCTGCACACTGCAGCACGTTGAACACTAACGGAAGGCGACTTGTTGATATGGTACATAGGAATAAAGGCCTTGACGAGTTCGTCATCTTGTTATAATTAGCAGGTAGTTTACGGATTTTATTCAGCATAATTATTCCCAATTGTATAATTATAATAGTGCTTGTTTCGTTCGTTTAGATTGCGCACATTCAGCCCCGAACGTCAGTGTTTTAACTCGAAGTTTATCTTCCTCTTTTTTATTTGAACTATATCTTTTTTAAATTGAACTTCAGCTTTTGTAAATTGATTTTTTTAAATCGAACTTTATCTTTTTTAAATCGAACTTCAGCTTTTTAAAATTGAACTTCAACTTTTTTAAATTGAACTTCAGCTTTTTTAAATTGAACTTTATCTTTTTTAAATTGAACATAAAAAGGTGTAGTAAGTTGACGAGAAACCTCACGGGCGCTTCGCTCCCGCTTGGTAATGAAACATAGGAGTACCTGCATTGTGTGCGAAATTTGTATACATCATATCTTCGATATCAAATACCACAAATTCGTGATCGTGACCTAGGGTGTTATTTGCTGTATACAAACTGCTTTACAAAGTTCTAATTGTTGCCTATTTTGCAGGCTTTAAGGAGACATGGAGGATGGACCGGACAGCGGTGAGTACATCTACATTTGTTTTGCTCGTATGGTCTGCAGGGAAAGACGGGATTAATTGCGCATGTCGTGTGTACTTTACCTTACCTGTTGGAAACCTACACTCGTCATTGGTTTTTGTGGAGAGGTCTGGATCCGTTTCTAGGGCTGATATGCACATATCTGCTTCCACTATCTGCTTTTGTATTCATAAACAAACGCATGCTTATGTATGGAATACTGCCACTGTCAACCGCCCAACGATAACTGCAAGTAGGCATACACAATCAGTGACCGCAGGATCACGTCAGGTGACATCTTTTCACCTCTGCGCTCATCTATCGGAAAAGTTGGCCCTGGAAATAGCGCCACTATCGACGGACGGCACACACGCGGCGGACAGTATCACACCGTGTGTAATAGCGCCACTATCGACGGACGGCACACACGCGCCGGACAGTATCACACCGTGTGTACACTAACGACGCTAATAACGCGCGGCGCCCGCTGGACGCGCGCGATCCGGCCACGCCGCTGTCCGTGTCGTCCTGGTCCGATACAGCGGCGGCGGGTCAGTCGGCGGCGGCGGGTCACTCGGCGCCATGTCCTGCCCGGAACGGCCCAGCGAGGCCGAGCTCGACACCTACCGGCGCGCCTCGCTCGCCTGCTACGGCGTCGTCGGTGCCGGCCTCTGCGCGCTCGGCATCCTCGGCAACGCGGTGAACCTGGCGGTGCTGTGCCGTCCGCGGTTCCGCTCTGGCGCCGTGTACCTCTACCTAACGGCGCTGGCCGTATCCGACCTGCTGACGCTGGCCACCGCGCTGCCCTACGTCGCCTTCCGGCTGCTGCCCGTCACGGCCGGCTGCCACGGCGTCGTGGTCGTCACTGGCTCCTTCCTGGCCACCTACACGGCGCACTGCTTCATCCCGCTCACCAACAGCTTCGTCTACAGCAGCTTGTACGTCACGTTCTGGATTACGGTGGACCGGTTCCTGGCGGTGCGGCAGCCGGCGCGGTACGCGGCCGCCACGGACCGCGAGGGCCAGGCGCGCCGCCGCGTACTCGGCTCGGTGGTGCTGGCGTTCCTGGTGAACCTGCCGGCGGTGTTGCTGTTCGATGCCGTGCCGCCCGACGGCGGCGGCGGCGGCGGCTACCGGATGGTGTTCGGTCTGGCGCTGCCGGTCAGCCGCTGGCTGGTCAGTGTCGTGGTGCTGCAGCAGCTGCTCCTGCTGGCGCCCGTCGCTGCCGTACTCGTGATGAACGTGATGATCATGACTCGCGTGCGGCGCCTGAAGCGCGCCCCGAGGGTGGTCGTGGTGCCGCCGGAGGACGCGACCGCGCCGCCGCCGCTGCCGCTGCCGCTGTCGACGGCGTCCATGGCGACGTCCCTGTCTCCGCCCTCGCCGAAACCATCGGGGTCGAAATCTCGACGGGAGGCGGAGCAGCCACGGCAATCAGCGGCAACCTACCAGCGGCAGCGGCAACCACGGCAACCTGGGTACAATCAGGAGGCAGAACAACAGCCAGTTAAACACGAACAGAAACGTCCGCTGAATGATATTGTGCAGGAGGCTGGGGAACAGCGGCAGCAGTCACAGAACCCTCCCCCGTCGCCGCAGCGGCAGCAGCAGCGGCAGCAGCAGCGGCAGCAGCAACGTAGCCGGTCTGGCTGCGGCCGGCTGGATGCGCCGGAGCGCCGCCTGGTCTCGCTGCTGGCGGCCATCAGCGTGTGCTGCGGCGTGTGCTGCCTCTGCGCCGTCGCCGCCACGATGGTGCAGCTCACCACCGGCGCAGAGGCCGGCTCCACCTTCTTCCTGGTGCTGACCGCCATCAGCAACAACCTCCAGTTCGCCAACTGCCTCCTGGATGTCCTCTTCTACTACATGTTCAGCCTGGAGATGCGCGGCGCCTTCTGTGAGCTGGCGTGCTGCGCGGCGGACCGTGTGCGAGCGGCGCTCGGCCTGGGCGCTGCCGGGCGGCTGCAGTGCGGGGTGGGCGGGTCGCGGCCGGCTGGCTCCTGCTCGGTGACCACGGTGTCTGCCCGCGCCACTGTGCCCGGTCTGGCCTCGGAGCTGGACCTGGAGACGCTCAGTGCGGGGAGTCTGCAGCCGCTGGCGCTGCCGGCTCGGCCGTGTAACACGGGGCTGCTGACGGTCAACTGGACAGGCGGCGCGCTGCCGCTGGTGCCCAGGCGGCCCACTGGAGACTCGTCAGCTGACGAGCCGGTACCCTCGTCATTATCCTCGTCTGCGGAGGTGAAGCCAGTCAGTGCTGCCGATGCTGCGACGCCTGTTGTCCCGGCAGCCGGTTCAGAGGTGAACGCGTTCAGCCGAGGCAGTGCGGCTCGTACGACGGTTCCCGCCCCCTTGGCAGGCAGCTCAGCTTCCGATGCGTTCACACGAGGCTGTCCGTCCCGTTCGACGGCCCCGGTTTACACGGTAACACTGCACTGACCTACGGCGGCATAGTTACTTTTTCTAGGAACAAACGGGGAAAAAGTAATGGAAACCTCTTGAAAAATGCAATCGCCAAGGTGTCCTCAGATTTTAGCTCAGGTTAATAGTTTAGACTCCAGAGCTCATCAAATGTCAAAAAGGCTATTTTTTAGCAAGACAGTTTTCACAAATATCTTTTTATCTAATACAGATAGGGCAATTATTTTGACGCCATCATGTTTGTCTCATCAAGGTGCTTCGCATCATATGCATGATGACCAGGTTAGGTCAACTTACAAATTTTGACCTCAGGTCAAGGTCAAGTGGTGACCCAATTATATCATGTTGCACATTGAGAGACATGCCTCGACGAGACAAACACATTGGTGCCAGTTTCACTTATCTATCTTTATTTTGCCGAGAGTTATTGGCAAAAAAGTATTGGTGACCTCAGATGACCTCATCTGACCCTGTAGGGGTCACTGAACACAAATTCCACTTGGAACTTCAAGAATGGCCTATGATAACATGATCCAGATGTAATTGGGCTGATATAATTCGTATCCTCAGAATAGGAAGCATTGGATTATTTCCCATTGGCTTATAATGGGGAGGTCACGAAATTGACCCGACCTTGGTCACCGATATACAAATCCGAGATATTCGAATTGTAGGTACCTTTGCCTTTAATAAATCCTGTAAGTACGACATTGATCGGCCAAAAACTGTGGCTGTGGTACGACCGGAAACATTTTTGGAGGTAGGGTCACGTGACCTGGCCTGGTGCACATTGAGAGACCTGACCTGAGATGACCCGAAGTTAATTTTCTTACACTATGTGGGCAATTGATGTTCCAACAGCTGTGCCAAAATCGGCGGCGCTGCGCGCTGCCGTTTTTTCGCTATCCTTGAAAAACCTTAGGGGGGGTGGGGGTCTAAACGCTCCCCCGGCACGGCGCGGGTTAACCCTCGCCCTGCTTGCAGAATGTTTAAACACCTCATAAGTTGTTTTTCCCGAAAATGACGAGAAGACGGTGGTGCGGGAGCCCCACATTTTTGCTTCCACCTTGCCACTGATCGTTTGCGCAACTTCTCTGACATGGTTGACCAAAGGTCATTTTAGGTCACGGCTTCAGATCAAGAGGCAAGCAAACTCGCCTTCGAAAAAGTTTTAAGCGGCTTATATTACATTTGGTTTGTCTCGTCGAGACGCGTTCCGAAATATGTAACATGACCCACCTGGGTCATCACATGACTTTGACCTGAAGTCAAAATTTGGATTTGACCCAACCTGGTCATGCTATGCAGGTATAACTGAAATCGCCTTGATGAGACAAGTACGATGACGTTAAAATAATTCCCATCTTTATTATGTAAGAAATGATTAACGAAAAACTTCTTGTCACTAGCAAATAGCCAGCGTGACCTTTTGGTAACCTCCTGAACTGAACCTAAATTATTGAGGTGTTCTTAAATTGGGGACACTTTTTCAAGAGTTTTCAATTGTTTTTTTTTCTGTTTATTTCCTGTGATCGTAGTTCCCGAAGCAATAGGGGCAGACTCCACAAGGGCTGGGGGCTGGGCTAGGGGCTGGGGCAGATTTCACAAGTTGCCAAATTTGACCTTTGATGACTTCTGGTTACCTTAACTGCGGCGTTGGACCATTTTTTGGCGCAGCTGTCTGGGCATCAGTTACCTCCATTTTGACCTATGGTTACCTGATTTGTTTACCTCCGGTCATCTTAAGTCAGGCCAAGTGATCCCACCTCCAAAAGTGTGAGGTGTTGCCACAGTCACACGGTTTGACCGAGCGCTTTGAAACTCACAGAATTCAATGAGGCCACAAGTACCTACAATTCGTTTATCTCGGATTTTTTAAATATAAATATCGGCCTAAGGTCAGATCGATCACGTGATCACGTGACATTATAAGTCAATGGGAAAATATGCAAATGCTTCCTATTCAGATAATACGCATTATATCTGATTTTTTCCTTCAAGACAATTCAAATTATTACAGCTTAGCTCTTTCTTGATGACCCAGGCATAATTTTTGTTCAGGGACACCTACAGGTTAGCTGAGGTCATCTGAGGGTACCAGCAAGGTGTTTGCAAAAACAAATATTGCTAGAATAAAGATAGAGACGTGAGCTCAACACCACTGTGTTTGTATCATCAAGACGCTTCCAGCAAAGTGCAGCATGACCACCCTGGGTTACCATATGACCTTGAATGACCCTGACCTGATGTCATATTTTGAATTTGGTCTAATCCAATTTACATGGACATTGTTCGAAGTGCCTTGACGAGAACATGACGATGGTGTCATTCGCCTATCTTTATTTGAACAAGCGTTATATAACAAAACGTTTTGTCAAAAAGAAGCATATTTGACCTATGGTGAAGTCGAAACTGTTAACCTGACCTAAACTTAAAGGATTTTTTTATGATTGCATTTTTCGATGGCTTTCGATTCCTTTTTCTCGTTTGTTCCTAGCCATCATAGTTCCAGGGATATTAGGGGGTTTCTAGAGCAGTCCTAAAATGGGAAAGTTTGACCTTTGATGAATTCTGATGACCTCAATATTGACCTGAGCCAAAAATGACAATAATTTCAACGTGATTTTAGACAACCTATCGAACAGTATTTTTGTATTTCGCCTACTCTCCATGGGAGTCGAGTTTGAGGGAGCTTTCACTCGACCCCCATAGCAAGGCGGGGAAATCTCTAGGCCCAGCCGGGCTCGGGAAACTGGGTTAAGAGCTGGACAAATAGTTGTAGCTATGGGCCTGAGCCACACTGTCTCTTGGGCTCAAGTGGTTAAATGTCGTGGGTCGAACCCAGGGGCGATGGAAGAGGGGGAAAGAGGAGCAGCTGCCCCTTCTCAAGAAGTTGAAGAGGCAAACATGCGATTTGCTTCCATAAAACCCAAACAAAAACGAATTAAGCAAATTTGTTGGAAGGGTCTCCATCTGAGGCCAATTTCACAAAGCAAAAAAGTTTGTGATTGCAAAGAGTTTCTTTGATTTTACAAATAATTTTTACACATGTTTGTAGTTTGGATTTCACAAAACCCCAGGGCAGTAAATCTCAATTTACTATTTACAAACTAGTTTACCAAAATATTGTTTGTAAAAATGTTTGCAATTGCACATGTTCTATTTCTCAAAGGTTGACGGAAGTGAGGACATTTTTCAATTACAAACTTGTAATTCCAGTGGGTCAGGGGTTCTGAATTTCAGAAACTGCATTGATAGTTGACATTGTTTGACTGTTCAGGTTATTTTCTTGGTGAGGTTGTTACGTTGCCGAGGTTGTTAGGGTAATGGTTTAGTTATACATAGGTATAGCTGCCCCCAAAACAGTTATTTCCCGAGAGATTCGAACAGGGATCTCCAGCTTTGAAGTGCAGTCACAGTGCACCTTACCGATTGCGCTGTGAGGGGCGCCTCCGCGAGGAGAAACCGCATGGCGATAGAATTGCAGCGGTCAACGATGTCTTGTGCAATGTGCAGTGCACCTTCATCCTTTACGACGTAGGAAATCGGCTAGGTTCGGTGAAAAAATGGTCGATAAATTCAACGATCTTTCTTTTAAGAGTAGTTCTGTTGTTATGCTCCGCCACCCGGTGAATGGCCAAATTTTGTTTACTCTAATTGCTTACCAAGATGTATTTTTACGATCAGAGTTTGCATTCCGATGAAATGTTAATTAAAATATAATTATCCCTATAACTAATTTTATTTTGAATACAAAAATAAACCACAATGTAAATATTTGTTAAATTAGTTTGTGAACAATCAAATTATTTGTCATTAGCGTCAATTTTAATACAAACGTTTTTGATTTCAAGGTTTCTGCTGTACTAACATTTGTGTTTACAATTTTCTTTACAATCGGTAATTCAGAGGTGGTGAATGTTTGTGAAATGTCTTTTTGTGAGGTTTGCAATATTTTCTTGCGTTTGTAATCGCAAACATGTGTAATTACTAACTTCTTTGTGAAATAGGCCTCTGGCCGGACAAGGCCCGGCATGATGCATCCTCTCGGCCCGGCATGGTGCCCTCCCAGACCGGCATATGACCATATCAAGCCCGGCATGGTGCCCTCCCAGACCGGCATATGACCATATCAAGCCCGGCATGGTGCCCTCCCAGACCGGCATATGACCATATCAAGCCCGGCATGGTGCCCTCTCAGATCGGCATATGACCATATCAAGCCCGGCATGGTGCCCTCCCAGACCGGCATATGACCATATCAAGCCCGGCATGGTGCCCTCTCAGACCGGCATATGACCATATCAAGCCCGGCATGGTGCCCTCCCAGACCGGCATATGACCATATCAAGCCCGGCATGGTGCCCTCCCAGACCGGCATATGACCATATCAAGCCCGGCATGGTGCCCTCTCAGACCGGCATATGACCATATCAAACCCGGCATGGTGCCCTCCCAGACCGGCATATGACCATATCAAGCCCGGCATGGTGCCCTCTCAGACCGGCATATGACCATATCAAGCCCGGCATGGTGCCCTCCCAGACCGGCATATGACCATATCAAGCCCGGCATAGTGCCCTCTCAGACCGGCATATGACCATATCAAGCCCGGCATGGTGCCCTCTCAGGCCTGCATAGTGTGTTCTCAGACCGGCCTAAGGCCCTGTCAGCCCTGCCAGACTGTTCAAGGATCCTCTCAGAGCATAGTGCGCCCTCTTAAGACCTAAGAGAGGCCCTCTCAGGTCTGACATGGGCTTCTCAGGACTCAGACCAGCCGAGGCCTTCTCAGATCGACCGAGCGCCCTTTTTGACCGGCATAAGACCCTCTAAGATCTGGCAAATATCAACTCAGATCAGCTTGGGACCTCTCAGACGACAGATGACCCCTCCGGCCGCCTGGAAATGCCCTCTCAGACCGTCCGAGGACCTTCTTAGGGCGGTTGCCTACTCTCTCAGACCGGCGGAGGGCACCCCCAGGGCTGACCGTGGACCCTTTAAGACCCGCTTACAATCCTATTAAGACCTGCCAGAGGCCTCTTCAGCCTAGCGCCCTCTCTATCTGGCTGAGAGCCTCCTCAGTTCTCAGGCCCTCAACCGGTCGTGACATACGAGAGCACTTGTTTCGTTTGGTTTCGTTTGTGGACCAAGCTACATCCTCCTGGGACCAAGGCATTAATTGGAACTCTCACCCTGTTCCATGGGATATTGGGGGCCGGGTCGACTTTTTCAGAGGCCCGTCGAAGGATTTGAACCCCGGTCCCTGGCACAGGAAACATGTATCTTACCACCAGAGAGCCAGATTGCCACCAGAGAGCATTTCATTAGCTGGTCCAGACACTGCAACTGGTCAGAATAGTCTTTTCTGCACCGATACTAAAGCGATATTTGCCATAAATTATTATCCGAGTTTTGTTTACTTATTTCATCGTTCTCGTGATTAAATTTGCGTGTATTTAAGATCACCTTTGAAAACTTCATTTACTCCACCGATGTCGTTATTTTATATAGGCACATCCGATGGCAAATAGGTGGCTCCCCCAGTGACGCAAGTTCGCCTCGACTGGGGGGTGGGAGGGGGGGGGGGGCTGGCGGCTGGCGGCTGGTGGCTTCACTAGGGGGGCGCAGCCCCCCTAGTTAACATGTTAGAGGAGGCCCTGGTCTTACGTAATCATTTACCTTGAGTCTTAAGCAAATACATATAATTTTGAAATATTTTGTAACCCAATTCTTATTTTGTTGTCTATTTTACTAGATGAGATGATTTCGGAATCAGATCGCATTGCCATTTTTGTTGTGGTTTGCGTGACCGACCGCTCACCATTAGCTGCAGCGGTGATAACAACCAGTGCTGATCGCGCATGCAGAATGTTTTCAGTCAGGCATGCACAAACTTTCAATCGATGGAAATTTATATGAATAATGGGAATCTGAACCCTCAGCTCTTATCAGCACTGGACAATGGTGGTGTGTCTACCGACTTTTCACAGAATGTGCATTGTGTTAGTTTTATCAGTCTCCCTCATGTTTGACCGCCAAAAATTGGTCCGGCTGCCTGTGCTAACGGTGGCGTGTGGCGGTGTACCGGTACGGGCTATCTCTGTATGCTAACGGTGGCGTGAGGCGGTGTACCGGTACGGGCTATCTGTATGCTAACGGTGGCGTGAGGCGGTGTACCGGTACGGGCTATCTGTGTATGCTAACGGTGGCGTGAGGCGGTGTACCGGTACGGGCTATCTCTGTATGCTAACGGTGGCGTGCGGCGGTGTACCGGTACGGGCTATCTCTGTATGCTAACGGTGGCGTGTGGCGGTGTACCAGTACGGGCTATCTCTGTATGCTAACGGTGGCGTGTGGCGGTGTACCGGTACGGGCTATCTCTGTATGTTAACGGTGGCGTGTGGCGGTGTACCGGCACGGGCTATCTCTGTATGCTAACGGTGGCGTGTGGCGGTGTACCGGCACGGGCTATCTCTGTATGCTAACGGTGGCGTGTGGCGGTGTACCGGTACGGTCTATCTCTGTATGCTAACGGTGGCGTGTGGCGGTGTACCGGTACGGGCTATCTCTGTATGCTAACGGTGGCGTGCGGCGGTGTACCAGTACGGGCTATCTCTGTATGCTAACGGTGGCGTGAGGCGGTGTACCAGTACGGGCTATCTCTGTATGCTAACGGTGGCGTGTGGCGGTGTACCGGTACGGGCTATCTCTGTATGCTAACGGTGGCGTGCGGCGGTGTACCGGTACGGTCTATCTCTGTATGCTAACGGTGGCGTGTGGCGGGGTACCGGTACGGGCTATCTCTGTATGCTAACGGTGGCGTGTGGCGGTATACCGGTACGGGCTATCTCTGTATGCTAACGGTGGCGTGTGGTGGTGTACCGGTACGGGCTATCTCTGTATGCTAACGGTGGCGTGTGGCGGTGCACCGGTACGGGCTATCTCTGTATGCTAACGGTGGCGTGTGGCGGTGTACCGGTACGGTCTATCTCTGTATGCTAACGGTGGCGTGAGGCGGTGTACCGGTACGGGCTATCTCTGTATGCTAACGGTGGCGTGTGGCGGTGTACCGGTACGGTCTATCTCTGTATGCTAACGGTGGCGTGTGGCGGTGTACCGGTACGGGCTATCTCTGTATGCTAACGGTGGCGTGCGGCGGTGTACCGGTACGGGCTATCTCTGTATGCTAACGGTGGCGTGAGGCGGTGTACCGGTACGGGATATCTCTGTATGCTAACGGTGGCGTGAGGCGGTGTACCGGTACGGGCTGTCTCTGTATTTGTACATTTTGTCCGATCACCGCACCTGCCGATGCCGCTGCAGGAAGACCGGCGGTTGCCGTCGGACATAACTCGGTTTGTTTGCTGGACTGCGGTGATGCCGTGGGTCAGGCGATGTCGAAATGTCGTCCGATCGCATTCTTGCACGAGCACCGTTCATGTCAAATGCTGCTGTCGGTGTGTATTTGTTACCATTGTCGGGTTGATTCACATGATGGAAATATGCCTCGCACCGGTGTGCTACCTAACACAACACTCGCCTGGCCAGTGCAGCGCTGTGCTGGGCGAATCCTTTATTTCTCCCCTGCCATTGACCAGTCTGGACTTCAATGGTTCACTCTCACAAAAGATGCTGAATTTAAGCAATGCTCGGCATAAACCACCTTAGGCCACCTTAGGAGGCGAGGTGTCGTCAACACCACCGTAGTAATATGCTAATAACCAGTAAGGCGCCGTAGTTGGCGATGAATGAGCAAGCGCGAAGGAAATGTATGGCGAATTTAAACTCGATCGGGCAAGTAGTTTCTGAAATACAAAAAAGGGTGCGCACATGCGCACGTCCAGAAGCACACACCTTTGACTTGTGGGAAAGTGAGGGCTGAGAGGTTCCTAACCACACACCAAATTAGAAAACAATCGGATCAGCCGTTCCCGAGATATAGAATAGGGGTGTGCACGTGCGCACGTGCAGAGGCACCCCACCCCTGACTGGTGGCAAATTGGCGGCTGAGGGGGTCCCTAACCACACACCAAATTTGCACTCAGTCGGCTCAGCCGTTGCAGAGTTGTTGCGAAAAAAACACTTTTCAACACCCCTCACGCGGCACGCGCCTAGCGCAGTGGTAAGTCACCCACATGAGTCGGCATCGGTCTCAAACAGGGTAGGTTGGATGGGGCTGCTCAGCAAAGAAGTCAGCTTGCCAATCGGACGTGTGGTTGCAGAGATATGAGCTTCTCAAAAGCGTCGCCACGGGTCGGGTCGGGTCGGGTCGGGTCGGGTCGGGTCGGGTCGGGTCGGGTCTGTCCGGTCCGGTCCGGTCCGGTCCGGTCCGGTCCGGTCCGGTCCGGTCCGGTCCGGTCCGGTCCGGTCCGGTCCGGTCCGGTCCGGTCCGGTCCGGTCCGGTCCGGTCCGGTCCGGTCCGGTCCGGTCCGGTCCGGTCCGGTCCGGTCCGGTCCGGTCCGGTCCGGTCCGGTCCGGTCCGGTCCGGTCCGGTCCGGTCCGGTCCGGTCCGGTCCGGTCCGGTCCGGTCCGGTCCGGTCCGGTCCGGTCCGGTCCGGTCCGGTCCGGTCCGGTCCGGTCCGGTCCGGTCTGGTCTGGTCTGGTCTGGTCTGGTCTGGTCTGGTCTGGTCTGGTCTGGTCTGGTCTGGTCTGGTCTGGTCTGGTCTGGTCTGGTCTGGTCTGGTCTGGTCCGGTCCGGTCCTGGCCGCTCATATTCATATTTTCCCCATATACCACGGAAAGACGAGCGAGCGCGAAGCGCTCGCTCGTAACGACGAAAAGGGCAAAGGCAATGCAACATGAACGATCATTCCGCCCGATAGTAAGTTGCATCGATGAACGTTACGATATATTGCAAAACAATATGCTGGAATTTCGCCACCTATCTCTAGTAAGCACCAGTTGGTGACATTTTAAGCTTAGTGGTTTCGCGAAAGAAACAACATCGGACCGAACATGGTTCGGTTGGTTGCGTAGATACGAGATGCTCCATTTCACGAGAATATCTTGGTTTTAGGCTCGGGTGGTCCAACTTTAATGTAGCCTCCTTTAGAAAACACTAGTAGGGCGCTAATTTACGCCTTCCATTATGTAAGCAGTTTCGGCTCACAACCCCCTCCTTGAAATATTGCGTTGTCAGTCGACACGTACTGGCGCAAGTCTGATTCTTTTCGATAATCAACCTGATCAACGTGTGATGCTGGACCAGCATACACGCATCTGTTGAGAGCTGGCGTCTGTTACTATCTCCTCTCAACCATGACCTGGCGGCGTCACGGCGTCACGGCGTCACGGCGTCACGGCGTCACGGCGTCGAGCGTCACAGGTCACGGTGTGCACCTGTCGGGGTCAGCTCTGGGGGCAGCATCTGTGGCGGCCTTGCCCGATCGCCTCAGTCGTGACTGCACATCTGGACCACCAACCATCATTTGTCACGCCTCCTGGCTGGCCTGGGGCCGCGTCAGTTCGCCGTGACGCTCCGTAACGCCCCTGTGACGACTCCGTGACGGCTCCGTGGTACCTCCGTGGCGCCTCCGTGACGGCTCGTGACGCCTTCGTGACGTCTCCGTGACGGCTATGTGACGGCTATGTGACGGCCCCGTGACACCTCTGTGACGGCCCGTGACGACCCCGTAACGCCTCCGTAACGGCTCCGTAACACCTCGTGACGCCCTCATATCGCCTGCTATGCTGACTGTGGGAAAGAGGCGCCGGCGGGGCGGTATTTTCATCGGCCCGATCGCTGGAAGCGGCCGGTCGCGTGACGGCGGCGCCGCACGGACCACGCTCGGACCACGCTCCCCGTACCGTACCGGTACCGGTACCGGGAGGGCTGAGTGTGTCCTGCACTGCCGAGCGGCGGCGGGACAGGAGACCACTGCACTGCCGAGCGGCGGCGGGACAGGAGAGTGACTGCATTGCCGGGCGGCGGGTCAGGAGACCACTGCACTGCCGAGCGGCGGGACAGGAGACCACTGCACTGCCGGGCGGCGGCGGGACAGGAGACCACTGCACTGCCGAGCGGCGGGACAGGAGACCACTGCACTGCCGAGCGGCGGGACAGGAGACCACTACACTGCCGAGCGGCGGGACAGGAGACCACTGCACTGCCGAGCGGCGGCGGGACAGGAGACCACTGCACTGCCGGGCGGCGGCGGGACAGGAGACCACTGCACTGCCGAGCGGCGGGACAGGAGACCACTGCGCTGCCGAGCGGCGGGACAGGAGACCACTGCACTGCCGAGCGGCGGCGAGACAGGAGACCACTGCACTGCCGGGCGGCGGCGGGACAGGAGACCACTGCACTGCCGGGCGGCGGGACAGGAGACCACTGCACTGCCGAGCGGCGGGACAGGAGACCACTGCACTGCCGAGCGGCGGCGGGACAGGAGACCACTGCACTGCCGGGCGGCGGGACAGGAGACCACTGCACTGCCGAGCGGCGGGACAGGAGACCACTGCACTGCCGAGCGGCGGGACAGGAGACCACTGCACTGCCGAGCGGCGGCGGGACAGGAGACCACTGCACTGCCGGGCGGCGGGACAGGAGACCACTGCACTGCCGAGCGGCGGCGGGACAGGAGACCACTGCACTGCCGAGCGGCGGGACAGGAGACCACTGCACTGCCGAGCGGCGGGACAGGAGACCACTGCACTGCCGAGCGGCGGCGGGACAGGAGACCACTGCACTGCCGGGCGGCGGGACAGGAGACCACTGCACTGCCGAGCGGCGGCGGGACAGGAGACCACTGCACTGCCGAGCGGCGGGACAGGAGACCACTGCACTGCCGAGCGGCGGGACAGGAGACCACTGCACTGCCGAGCGGCGGGACAGGAGACCACTGCACTGCCGAGCGGCGGGACAGGAGACCACTGCACTGCCGGGCGGCGGGACAGGAGACCACTGCACTGCCGAGCGGCGGCGGGACAGGAGACCACTGCACTTCCGAGCGGCGGGACAGGAGACCACTGCACTGCCGAGCGGCGGGACAGGAGACCACTGCACTGCCGAGCGGCGGGACAGGAGACCACTGCACTGCCGGGCGGCGGGACAGGAGACCACTGCACTGCCGAGCGGCGGCGGGACAGGAGACCACTGCACTGCCGAGCGGCGGCGGGACAGGAGACCACTGCACTGCCGAGCGGCGGGACAGGAGACCACTGCACTGCCGAGCGGCGGCGGGACAGGAGACCACTGCACTGCCGGGCGGCGGGACAGGAGACCACTGCACTGCCGAGCGGCGGCGGGTCAGGAGACCACTGCACTGCCGAGCGGCGGCGGGACAGAAGACCACTGCACTGCCGAGCGGCGGCGGGACAGGAGACCACTGCACTGCCGAGCGGCGGCGGGACAGGAGACCACTGCACTGCCGAGCGGCGGCGGGACAGGAGACCACTGCACTGCCGGGCGGCGGGACAGGAGACCACTGCACTGCCGAGCGGCGGGACAGGAGACCACTGCACTGCCGAGCGGCGGCGGGACAGGAGACCACTGCACTGCCGAGCGGCGGCGGGACAGGAGACCACTGCACTGCCGAGCGGCGGGACAGGAGACCACTGCACTGCCGAGCGGCGGCGGGACAGGAGACCACTGCACTGCCGAGCGGCGGCGGGACAGGAGACCACTGCACTGCCGAGCGGCGGCGGGACAGGAGACCACTGCACTGCCGAGCGGCGGCGGGACAGGAGACCACTGCACTGCCGAGCGGCGGCGGGACAGGAGACCACTGCACTGCCGAGCGGCGGCGGGACAGGAGACCACTGCACTGCCGAGCGGCGGCGGGACAGGAGACCACTGCACTGCCGAGCGGCGGGACAGGAGACCACTGCACTGCCGAGCGGCGGGACAGGAGACCACTGCACTGCCGAGCGGCGGGACAGGAGACCACTGCACTGTCGAGCGGCGGGACAGGAGACCACTGCACTGCCAAGCGGCGGCGGGACAGGAGACCACTGCACTGCCGAGCGGCGGGACAGGAGACCACTGCACTGCCGAGCGGCGGGACAGGAGACCACTGCACTGTCGAGCGGCGGGACAGGAGACCACTGCACTGCCGGGCGGCGGCGGGACAGGAGACCACTGCACTGCCGAGCGGTGGGACAGGAGACCACTGCACTGCCGAGCGGCGGGACAGGAGACCACTGCACTGCCGAGCGGCGGGACAGGAGACCACTGCACTGCCGAGCGGCGGGACAGGAGACCACTGCACTGTCGAGCGGCGGGACAGGAGACCACTGCACTGCCGAGCGGCGGGACAGGAGACCACTGCACTGCCGAGCGGCGGGACAGGAGACCACTGCACTGCCGAGCGGCGGGACAGGAGACCACTGCACTGTCGAGCGGCGGGACAGGAGACCACTGCACTGCCGGGCGGCGGCGGGACAGGAGACCACTGCACTGCCGAGCGGTGGGACAGGAGACCACTGCACTGCCGAGCGGCGGGACAGGAGACCACTGCACTGCCGAGCGGCGGGACAGGAGACCACTGCACTGCCGAGCGGCGGGACAGGAGACCACTGCACTGTCGAGCGGCGGGACAGGAGACCACTGCACTGCCGAGCGGCGGGACAGGAGACCACTGCACTGTCGAGCGGCGGGACAGGAGACCACTGCACTGCCGAGCGGCGGGACAGGAGACCACTGCACTGTCGAGCGGCGGGACAGGAGACCACTGCACTGCCGAGCGGCGGCGACATGACGGCTCATCAATCGCATTCAGGACGTGTCCTTTTGTTGGTGATACTGTTTATTGGACGATATTGAAGGCATGCAGAGATCGGCTGAAGCCTCGTCGGCCCGACCTTGTTCGCTTTTAGTCGGCTGTGTCCTCACGGGGGTGTGTTATTGTGCGTTTTATGGGCGTCGTTGTTAGTACACATTCCTGTGGCGGTAAAGGAACAAAGTCCGTTAAAAGCGTTCCAGGTAAAATTGCGCTTTTGCTAAGTGCCAGTGACTGACGTTTCTGGGAAGTAGACTGGTTGTTATCTGGATAAAAGAATGCGGCTTATGTGTCGTTTTCGGGCGGCGCCGTTTGTGGCTCCGGAGCGTCACGGACGGGGTGCGTCACGCCAGCTTACATCACCCCTGAGCGTTGTCCTCGGCGACCCGGTGGGCGGCGCATGACGCATTAGTCACGGGTCGCCGTGACCGCCGCCGTGGCCAGCGGAGCGTCCTCGGCCGGAAACGCAGCCCGGCGTCCGACTTATCGCGTCATGCCGCGGTCCGACCCGGGGAGCAGGGAGCAGGCACCTGTCCGCCTGCCCTGCACCCCTGCACCGGCCACCTGTCCTGCCCGTACCACCGGAAACCGGAGGCGCTGCTCCCCTCGCGGCCTGGCCTCGGCGGCGCCGGCCCGATTCGGGGGGATGGGGGGTTTTCCGGCCGCCTAATTGGGTCGGGCGGCGCCTGGGAAGGTTCGGCGGCTGCGGCTCTCAGCTCGGCGGCAGGAAGTGAGCCGCAGCCGACCGTGCTGATGACGATGATGACGCCGAGATGCGGCGCCGAGGGGCGCCGAGGGGCGCCGATGGGCTGGTGACCTCTGTCGGCTGGTGCTAAGGGGCTGCCGACTGACGAGCGCCGCGAATGGGGCCGTGACCTGGGAACGCTGGCGAACGGGAGCTGCCCTGCCGCGCCCTGTGACGCCGCGGATGGGGCCGTGACCTGGGAACGCTGACGAACGGGAGCTGCCCTGCCGCGCCCTGTGACGCCGCGGATGGGGCCGTGACCTGGGAACGCTGGCGAACGGGAGCTGCCCTGCCTCTCCCTGTGACGCTTCTCCTGCGGCACCTGTCGTTCCATAGCTGACAAGGATGGCCCGCGGCGCCTCTATCGCTAAGGGTGCATTTATCAGAGCTCTGACACACGGCTGCCGTCCAGCTGAGGTTGGAGGAGCACGGCTGCCGTCCAGCTGAGGTTGGAGGAACACGACTGCCGTCCAGCTGAGGTTGGAGGAACACGGCTGCCGTCCAGCTGAGGTTGGAGGAACACGGCTGCCGTCCAGCTGAGGTTGGAGGAACACGGCTGCCGTCCAGCTGAGGTTGGAGGAACACGGCTGCCGTCCAGCTGAGGTTGGAGGCACACGACTGCCGTCCAGCTGAGGTTGGAGGAACACGACTGCCGTCCAGCTTAGGTTGGAGGAACACGACTGCCGTCCAGCTGAGGTCTGAGGCACACGACTGCCGTCCAGCTGAGGTTGGAGGAACACGGCTGCCGTCCAGCTGAGGTTGGAGGCACACGACTGCCGTCCAGCTGAGGTTGGAGGAACACGACTGCCGTCCAGCTGAGGTTGGAGGCACACGACTGCCGTCCAGCTGAGGTTGGAGGAACACGACTGCCGTCCAGCTGAGGTTGGAGGAAGACGATTGCCGTCCAGCTGAGGTTGGAGGCAGACGGCTGCCGTCCAGCTGAGGTTGGAGGCACACGGCTGCCGTCCAGCTGAGGTTGGAGGCAGACGGCTGCCGTCCAGCTGAGGTTGGAGGCACACGGCTGCCGTCCAGCTGAGGTTGGAGGCACACGGCTGCCGTCCAGCTGAGGTTGGAGACACACGGCTGCAGTCCAGCTGAGGTTGGAGGAACACGACTGCCGTCCAGCTTAGGTTGGAGGAACACGACTGCCGTCCAGCTGAGGTTGGAGGAACACGGCTGCCGTCCAGCTGAGGTTGGAGGCACACGACTGCCGTCCAGCTGAGGTTGGAGGAACACGACTGCCGTCCAGCTGAGGTTGGAGGCACACGACTGCCGTCCAGCTGAGGTTGGAGGCACACGACTGCCGTCCAGCTGAGGTTGGAGGAAGACGGCTGCCGTCCAGCTGAGGTTGGAGGCAGACGGCTGCCGTCCAGCTGAGGTTGGAGGCAGACGGCTGCCGTCCAGCTGAGGTTGGAGGCACACGGCTGCCGTCCAGCTGAGGTTGGAGGCACACGGCTGCCGTCCAGCTGAGGTTGGAGACACGGCTGCAGTCCAGCTGAGGTTGGAGGAACACGACTGCCGTCCAGCTGAGGTTGGAGGAACACGGCTGCCGTCCAACTGAGGTTGGAGACACACGGCTGCCGTCCAGCTGAGGTTGGAGGAACACGGCTGCCGTCCAGCTGAGGTTGGAGACACACGGCTGCCGTCCAGCTGAGGTTGGAGACACACGGCTGCCGTCCAGCTGAGGTTGGAGGAAGAGGCGCCTCTGCTGAAGAGGAGACACTGCGATCCTTTCCTCAGTTCAACTCAGTCCAGGAAATATTCAGCTTCTGTAAACTTTATTTAATCAGCATGATGCGACCAAATCTAGGATGAAACGTTGTTTGCAGTTTTGTTGACAGAAGAACCGGCTCGAAAGCTTTCGATACAATATTGCTTATGTAATGTATATTGTATATGTTTGCCTTCTGAGATACAGTTTCTGGATATTCGCACGAAATGCACACTGTCCATGGTTCTGTTTGCACATCGCTCGTAATTGTCGCATCGCAGTAGGTGCTTAATACGTGTAGTATTAGCCGTATCCCAGTATCCCAGTACTGTGTACGTTTGGTGTTTGCCTCATCAAGGCACTCTACCTGCGGGCCTGCGCACCTGCCACCTGCCACCTCTGCCCCCGGCGGTGGCGGAGTACCGTGGCGTGTGGACGCAGTGAGCCGGGCTGTGAGAGTGGTGGAGTGCCGCCGCCGCCGCCGCCGCCGCCGCCGCCGCCGGCCGGGACGGAACGGAGCGGAGCGGCGGCGGCGGCGGCGGCGGCGGCGGCGGCGGCGGCGGGGTGCCGGCGAGCCGGGTCGCCAGTCCCGGACCGACCGCTGAGCCGCGTGGTGTGACGCGCTGTGGTGTGTGACGTCGTGCGACACCTCACACCCGTGTCACGCCCTGCGTCCGAGGCCGGAGATGATCGGCGTGGGCATGTCCTACCCAGGCTGGGTCACTCTGCCCAGGGGCCACAAGAGCCGCGCGCCGCTTCACCACTGCTACGGGCGATGTCGAGTCGGTTAGTTCACAGTGTTCCAGTCTAGTCGGGAAGTTAACAGTGTTTCAGTCTAGTCGGGAAGTTCACAGTGTTCCAGTCTAGTCGGTTAGTTCACAGTGTTCCAGTCTAGTCGGGAAGTTCACAGTGTTCCAGTCTAGTCGGGAAGTTCACAGTGTTCCAGTCTAGTCGGGAAGTTCAGTGTTCCAGTCTAGTCGGGAAGTTCACAGTGTTCCAGTCTAGTCGGGAAGTTCACAGTGTTCCAGTCTAGTCGGGAAGTTCACAGTGTTCCAGTCTAGTCGGGAAGTTCAGTGTTCCAGTCTAGTCGGGAAGTTCAGTGTTCCAGTCTAGTCGGGAAGTTCACAGTGTTCCAGTCTAGTCGGGAAGTTCAGTGTTCCAGTCTAGTCGGGAAGTTCAGTGTTCCAGTCTAGTCGGGAAGTTCAGTGTTCCAGTCTAGTCGGGAAGTTCAGTGTTCCAGTCTAGTCGGGAAGTTCACAGTGTTCCAGTCTAGTCGGGAAGTTCAGTGTTCCAGTCTAGTCGGGAAGTTCACAGTGTTCCAGTCTAGTCGGGAGTCCGGCCTGGCTTCTGATGTTGTCTGGTGTATGATGAGAGCTAGACGATGATGGCATGTGCTCGTGCTCCTACAGGACAGGTGTTACAGGTGTTACAGGACAGGACAGGTGTTCTCGTGTTTTTAGACGGTCTGTATAGATGAGCTGATGTGTGCACTGTACTGTCTATAGATGAGCTGTTGTGTGCACTGTACGGTCTGTATAGATGAGCTGTTGTGTGCACTGTACTGTCTATAGATGAGCTGATGTGTGCACTGTACGGTCTGTATAGATGAGCTGTTGTGTGCACTGTACGGTCTGTATAGATGAGCTGTTGTGTGCACTGTACGGTCTGTATAGATGAGCTGTTGTGTGCGCTGTACGGTCTGTATAGATGAGCTGTTGTGTGCGCTGTACGGTCTGTATAGATGAGCTGTTGTGTGCACTGTACGGTCTGTATAGATGAGCTGTTGTGTGCACTGTACTGTCTATAGATGAGCTGTTGTGTGCACTGTACGGTCTGTATAGATGAGCTGTTGTGTGCACTGTACGGTCTGTATAGATGAGCTGTTGTGTGCACTGTACGGTCTGTATAGATGAGCTGATGTGTGCACTGTACGGTCTGTATAGATGAGCTGTTGTGTGCACTGTACGGTCTGTATAGATGAGCTGTTGTGTGCACTGTACGGTCTATAGATGAGCTGTTGTGTGCACTGTACTGTCTGTATAGATGAGCTGTTGTGTGCACTGTACGGTCTGTATAGATGAGCTGTTGTGTGCACTGTACTGTCTATAGATGAGCTGTTGTGTGCACTGTACGGTCTGTATAGATGAGCTGTTGTGTGCACTGTACGGTCTGTATAGATGAGCTGATGTGTGCGCTGTACTGGCTGTATAGATGAGCTGTTGTGTGCACTGTACTGTCTGTATAGATGAGCTGTTGTGTGCACTGTTGTACGGTCTGTATAGATGAGCTGTTGTGTGCACTGTACTGTCTATAGATGAGCTGATGTGTGCACTGTACGGTCTGTATAGATGAGCTGTTGTGTGCACTGTACGGTCTGTATAGATGAGCTGTTGTGTGCACTGTACGGTCTGTATAGATGAGCTGTTGTGTGCGCTGTACGGTCTGTATAGATGAGCTGTTGTGTGCGCTGTACGGTCTGTATAGATGAGCTGTTGTGTGCACTGTACGGTCTGTATAGATGAGCTGTTGTGTGCACTGTACTGTCTATAGATGAGCTGTTGTGTGCACTGTACGGTCTGTATAGATGAGCTGTTGTGTGCACTGTACGGTCTGTATAGATGAGCTGATGTGTGCGCTGTACTGGCTGTATAGATGAGCTGTTGTGTGCACTGTACTGTCTGTATAGATGAGCTGTTGTGTGCACTGTACGGTCTGTATAGATGAGCTGTTGTGTGCACTGTACGGTCTGTATAGATGAGCTGTTGTGTGCACTGTACTGTCTGTATAGATGAGCTGATGTGTGCACTGGTGCATATCACTTAGGTAAAACATGGCTGCCTTGCTGTGGCTTAGCCTATATTTCGTTTCAATTCAAAGAAAGCGTTCTTTTTCTCGTTTTCTGCGTTTCACCTCTTCATGGTATTGGTCAGAAGTCAGAATGTTCTTTAAGCAGAGTTTCGGCACTCACAACCGCTAGCAAACACGATTTAAGCGAACCACTGTACCGAAAATCTACAATGGCCATGTTTGCGTTGGTTTGGAACATTTGTCGACTAAGTCAGTAGTTAGGCCGGGTGTCGGTTTCGATATCCTGAACCCAAACGCCGACTGACGCCGCTCCGTTTTCTGGCGGCGACTCCGACACTGATTAATCACACTGTTCTTCGCGTAGTTATTGTCCTAAGTCTGTATGCTGTCATTTGTTGGTTGCTCCATTTTCTTGCTTCATGCTCACCTAACGCCCTTGCTGACCGCAGGCGACGAAACCTCTCTCTCATTTATATGTGCCCGGTTTGACCTCTCGCATAACATAAGTGTGTTCAGTGTAGTTTGCCAATGAAGTGTGTTGTAAAGTGTAGTCTCAGTCAAATGAAATGCCTTGTGTAATATGCTTTCTAAAGCAAGGTGCCTTAGTGTCAAATACACTAGTTTCATAATAGCCTTCGATCCCAACGTTTCGGATGCAGAAGTTTTCCACAGATGAAAGAATCACGCTATTCATTTCGGCAAATAAATCGCTTTGGCCCGCAAAACCAACGCGTTCTCTATATTCGACTAGACAGTAGACACACTACCCTAAACCATTGCCAGGTAAAAACGCTTAGCACTGCTGCTTTCCAAGCCACCAATGTAATATCAGTCTTTCATGGTTAGTGTATATCTGCCCTAATGTGCAGTTACTACCTTCAAAGACTGCGATTCATTTATGCGGAATAAGCCACCTTAAAGTCTTAGAACACGATGCCATTATTTTAAGATGCATCGCAGGGTACCAAACTTGCATAAATGTCCACCGAAATCAATACAATGATCAGTGATTTAAGCTCAGATCGCTTGAAAACTTCCATAGGTAAAACAAGTTGTACTTAGAACCAAATAATGCCATGATTGTTGTCCTAGAGGCTGTATTCAAGAAGTAATCTGACATTGTAGCAAATAAAAACATCAACAGACACTTGTTTCTGGAGATATATAGGCATCGTTTTGTTTGGCCTTTTTGCATTGCATTAGCGGACGTACCATCTGGAGCGAATAGTGATGCTGACTGGCGGGAAGTCCAGTTTTTTTTTTGTCCGAATGTTTTGTATGGATGGATTTCCGAGGTCAGGACTCGCGCTAAGCAGAGCTTGTTGTGCAGGTTCTGATCTCACCACCCGATCGCGCAATTCCTGCTGCCCGGCAGAATTTAGAGATGAAAGTTTTACGTGTCCGACATACCTGGACACGGTCCGCCCCGCTCACCTGACCTTGAGTGCGACCGCTGCCACCGGCCGCAGGTCGCAGGTCAATCCAGTCAGGAGCAAATAGCGAGCGCCGAAGCGACTCGAACCCGGGCTGCCACTACCGGGATAGGTCAGAAGTCCAGCGCTCTCCCACTGAGCTACATGGGCGGGTTTGGGTGTTCAGTTGAGCTCAGTGGACAACCATGCCAGTTGTATGACAGACTTAATGGCATTGGGGTCTTGTAGGACGTAGGTACTTTTTCGCTATTGCTTGTCTGGTTTCATCTCAACAAATCACTTCCAGTTATCATCATGGGCTCCGCCACCGGGGGGGGGGGGGGGCAGTGGCTTTTGTCCCCCCCCCCCACTTTGAGCAAATGCACTGCCCTCAAATTTGCAGCACCTCAAACAGTACAGACCTCAAGCACCTTCAACAGTAAGAATACAGTTATCTAGGGACTAAAATAAAAAATTTCGCGCCGCTCCGCGGCGCAATTCCAATACACATTCAATTGTATACCGGTTAAAACTAAATGATAAATTTGCACCGTTTCGCGGCGCATTTATGTTTCGCTTATATGTTGCTACTTTCCTATATAATTGGGCAAAATAGTTCGCTTTATCACTTTTTTTTACCGCACTCTTAAACGAAAAGAAAAGAAACAAACATTGTAGATGTCATAGAGGAAATGCATATCCAGGGCATGAGATTCAAAATTTCGCGCTGCTCCGCGGCGCAATTCCTTTAAGGGTTCCAGGGCTTGGCCCTAAACAATATTCGAAGTTGGGATAGTATAGCTGATTCCAAACTGGTGTCTCTGGTTCCAAAGTGGAAATGGCTGACCCCTCAATTTACTAACTCCAGCTCCTAAAAGTTGGTATGGCCTTCTGGTAGGAGCCCTGCTTTACCGCATTCTCCATCCTTGTAACGTGCCTTTTCATCCGTTTTGTTTGGCCTTTTCAACTCTTGGGAAGGGGGCCCTTTCAACGTTCGGGAAGGGGGCCCTTTCGAGGCGCCGCTCCCCCCGGACGAAATCCTGGCTACGTGCCTGTGTGGACTGTGGTTAATTAAAGGGAGTGTGCCTACTCACATCGCTTAGTTGGGGTTATTGACACTGGTCTATAGAACACAATTTTCTGAATTGAACCAATACTTAATTTCTCCAGATTCACCCTAGTTGCTGAGATATTCAAAGACTCCAGGAATTTGCTTGGGAGCAAAAAGTTATCGGGTAGACTCCAGAGGGCTTCCGCTACTAGAAGCACTGCAACTATCGATTAAACTGCTAGCATATTGTTAGCGCCGGCCAATAGCAATTCAACAAAACAGCTCGTGCACGCTGATAGCAGCAGCCGAACAGAAACTGGACGGCTATCATGTTTTTCGATGATGGCCATTTCGATGATGGCCGATGGCCATTTTTTTGAAGATATAAATTTAGAGATACGAAACTTGCACATAATAAAGTTCACAGTGGCAAGAACGTGCTGTGCAAAACTCGTCTTTCTATCTTGCATGATGTGACCGTAATTGTATTGTCTTATGTGCGCCGTTTTACATAACATCACCATAGTGGCGATCGTTTTATAGATATCGAAACAAATATAAACAAAACACAATATAAGGGAAAATTCAACTAAAGGGGCTCCAGATGTGAATTTCATCATATACAACAATCAAACCAACAGCTACTTACAGTATGAAAAATATGTTTGACATTCCAAAACAGTAGGCACACTCCCTTTAACAGCAATGCCACTGCAACTTAGCAGTAATGCGCATGTATAAGTCGCTCAGCTTTTTTAGAAGCGGAAAGTGTGCTAACTTAGTCAACACGTCACCTCTAGGCAGTGGCGTCGTCACAAAATTTTGATTGAGTGTGTGTTTGTGGGGGGGGGGGGGCAGGGCAGCCACGGGTTTGGGGGACAGCGACATTGGGCTAATGTTAAAATCCTGCGAATGGGGGGGGGGGGGGGGGCGGACTTCGGCCGGAGCGGTCGGGGGGGGGGGGGGAGAAGGGGGAGGCGGGGCATCCCCCGGTGGCGACGCCCCTGTCTCTAGGTACCACTGACACAGCAAGTAGCGAGAGTATCACGAGGCAAGTTGGCAGTGGCGCACGCAGGGGGGGGGGGGGGGGGTCGAAAGGGTCAGCAGGGTTAGGTGAACCCCACTCCCCCAGAAATTTACGAGGGGCACGCATCAAACGGACCCGTATTCTGGCTGGCCCATAACTGACAGGGGCACGGTCTTGATCATGCCTGATCGAGGCAGGGGCACGGTGCTGGCAAAGTCGTGACATGGGGCCCGGTCAGGACGAGGGCCCGGTCACAACAGGGCCTGGTCCTTGCAAATTTGTAAACGGGCCCGTTCTTGGTCAGGCCCGATCGAGGCAGGGGCCCGGTGCTGGCAAAGGCGTGATATGGGGCCCGGTCTTTGCAAATTATTGATACCACGGGCCCGTTCCTGATAGGGGCCCTGTCTTGGTCAGGCCCTATCGAGGCAGGATCCCGGTGCTGGCAAAGGCGTGTATCAGGGGCCCGGTCAGGCGTAGAGCCCGGTTCCCACCATATCCCATATAACTCTGTCATACATCTCGTTGAGCTAATGAATCCACGTCCCCCCAACTTCAAACCTGTGGCGGAGTTGTCTCGTCTCGTCTCGCTTCATGTCTCGTTGAGCTGATGAATCCACGTCCCCCCAACTTCAAACCTGTGGCGGAGTTGTCTCGTCTCGTCTCGCTTCATGTCTCGTTGAGCTGATGAATCCACGTCCCCCCAACTTCAAACCTGTGGCGGAGTTGTCTCGTCTCGTCTCGATTCATGTCTCGTTGAGCTGATGAATCCGCGTCCCCCCAACTTCAAACCTGTGGCGGAGTTGTCTCGTCTCGTCTCGCTTCATGTCTCGTTGAGCTGATGAATCCACGTCCCCCCAACTTCAAACCTGTGGCGGAGTTGTCTCGTCTCGTCTCGCTTCATGTCTCGTTGAGCTGATGAATCCACGTCCCCCCAACTTCAAACCTGTGGCGGAGTTGTCTCGTCTCGTCTCGCTTCATGTCTCGTTGAGCTGATGAATCCACGTCCCCCCAACTTCAAACCTGTGGCGGAGTTGTCTCGTCTCGTCTCGATTCATGTCTCGTTGAGCTGATGAATCCACGTCCCCCCAACTTCAAACCTGTGGCGGAGTTGTCTCGTCTCGTCTCGCTTCATGTCTCGTTGAGCTGATGAATCCACGTCCCCCCAACTTCAAACCTGTGGCGGAGTTGTCTCGTCTCGTCTCGATTCATGTCTCGTTGAGCTGATGAATCCACGTCCCCCCAACTTCAAACCTGTGGCGGAGCTCTTGGTTATCATCTACTCGTTACGGAATTCTGCCCTGTCCCAGACTAGGTGGAATGCTGTCCGTGGTACCATATATAGGCCTCGTGTATGTTGTGCTGCATGTATCTGTTGGTTGATAACGCGGCCAGCAGTGGTGCTGTGGGCGGCCAGCAGTGGTGCTGTGGGCGGCCAGCAGTGGTGCTGTGGGCGGCCGCTCCGCTGGCCTGCGCTGCCGAGAGCTGTATATGGCAGGCCGCCCGGCCAGCACTGCTCCACACTGGGTCAGTCTCAGGCTGCAGCGGTCGGCCGGCCGCATGCACCCTATATTTGATACCAAATTCGCAGTAGCTGAGTCGTGTGCATGACTTTATTTTTTCAAATGTATTTGTGTGAAGTTTGCATGCCTGTCGATTGACAGATAGTTTCTAGGTATGACTTACCTGGTATTCAGTATGGCCTACATGCGCTTGTTCAGATAGGGACTGCCAAGACCTGTTGGAAAAGTGAGCTTGGTAAGTGCTGTATAGTATCTTACGTTACTCACGACAAGTATTTGAGTAGTGCCAAATAGCCTAATTTGTGCGTATATCTGCTACGGCAT
The DNA here is from genome assembly GCA_036785665.1 of Chirona hameri. NCBI lineage: Eukaryota > Metazoa > Arthropoda > Thecostraca > Balanomorpha > Balanidae > Chirona > Chirona hameri. The sequence continues at coordinate 45,609 of JAXIVJ010001031.1, forward strand.
GATAGAGCGAGGTGAACTGCGCGGCAAATTAGGTGTCGCACATATCACTGAATGGCAAATTAAGTCTGCGCTCGCCGCTCTGAGTCTGGTCACTTGGTCACTGGGAGCTTGTCGCCTGCTCAGGTCACCGGGGAACACCTCTGACCGCCAGGAACGCCTCTGGTGACTAGAGAATGCCTCTGGTAATCAGATAACACCAATGGGGACAAGGGAACATCTCTCATCACTAGGACAGGGAACATATCAGACCAACAGGGAACACCTCTGACCACCTTTACCGATCAATCAACATCTCTGTCTATCAGAGAGCTCCTCAGGCCACCAGAGAGCCCCCTGCCTACCAGTATCTCTCCCTACCAGAGAGCCCCCTGCCTACCAGTCTCTCTTCCTACCAGAGAGCCCCCTGCCTACCAGTATCTCTCCCTACCAGAGAGCCCCCTGCCTACCAGTCTCTCTTCCTACCAGAGAGCCCCCTGCCTACCAGTATCTCTCCCTACCAGAGAGCCCCCTGCCTACCAGTCTCTCTTCCTACCAGAGAGCCCCTGCCTACCGGAGTCTCTCTTCCTACCAGAGAGCCCCCTGCCTACCAGTATCTCTTCCTACCAGAGAGCCCTCTGCCTACCAGAGAGTCTCTCTTCCTACCAGAGAGCCCCTGCATACCAGAGTCTCTCTTTCTACCAGAGAGCCCCCTGCCTACCAGAGAGCCCCTACCTACCAGAGAGCCCCCTGTCTACCAGAGCCCCTGCCTACCAGAGAGCACCTGCCTACCAGAGCACCTGCCTACCAGAGAGCCCCCTGACTACCAAAGCACCTGTCTACCAGAGAGCACCTGTCTACTAGGGGCCCCTCTGCCTACTAGGGAGCCCCTCTGTCTACCAGGGAGCACCTCTGCTCACCAGAGAGGCTGTGGGTCGTCCAGGCGCGGACCGGCCATTGATCAGATGGTCTGAGGACGCTGCCGGGCCGGTGTGTGATCGATCGCCATGTACCGGACGGGCCGGCCCGCCCCTCCGCTGCCGCCGCTGCCGCCGCTGTCAGCCGACTGTCTGACGAGTGTCGCACACTTCACACTTCCAGCCACGGCGGCCGACAGCCCACTTAGCGGCCATCTCCGCATCTCCGGCCTGAGAGCCGCCACAGGGCCCCCTCCCCTCACCCGCCCCGCCCGCGGTGACACGCGTCTGGCGACCGTGGCGTTGCTGTCATGACCTCTATCTATCTCAGGGGCGGGGACGGCTCACGGGCGCCCCCTTTGCGCCGCAGTTGGCCGTTGTTTTGCTTGGTTCGGACGGGTCGGGGTAAGCCCGCCAGACGCCCCTGTTTGTCCTGGCGGCTGGCGGGGAGATGAGGCCCGGCTTCCGTCGGTGGCGGCCGCCCCTCGGGAGCCGCTCGGCGGATTATCAGGGGCGGTTCCCACGCGGGCAGACGCCGCCGCTGCCCCCTGACACGGTGTCGGTGTCGTCACGGCGGGTGCCGGGTTTGGGGGAGGCAGTCGCGCTAACTCCGGCCGTGGGAACTGCTACGCCGCGCCGGCAGGGGTGGCAGGACCGCCACCCTACGGTAGCCGTGCAGACACAGAGGGCGGACGGCGCGGCGGAGGCGTGCCTGTCCCAGGGCTGATGAGGCGCTATTGTACGCCGGTGGCTGCGGATTGCGGCGGGAGTTTGAGGGCGGCTTTCTCCGCCGACGGGAGCCGGCCGGAGACGGCTGCCGGTCACGGAGCGCTGCCGACCGCGCCGTGTCGGTCACAGGGGTCAGCTGCAGGTCACCGGTCGGCCGAGGTCACCGCGCGGCCCGACTGTGTGGGCCACGCTTCCGTCCGACGGTGACCTCCCGGTGAACTCCGCGGTTGTGTTTACGCCACAAAACACTCTGGTACCACCGTGTAATTGGTACTTATCAGTAATTGGTATATATAGATCACAATCTTGCGGTTTGTCGGAAGTGCTGGAGGATGGCATGTGTACAAATTGCTGATATAAATAATCTGAAGCGTTTCAGTACCATTCTCCGACGGCGAGTCAGCGCCCAGGCGAGAATCACTCCTGGAGCCGACCTAGTGTCACGATTGCAACAATGCAGCTCACCTGCGCTGCATAACCATGCGGCTGCGTCGCCCTTGACCTCAAATCATCATCTCACCAAACTCAATGGCACGCTGGCGTGAAGCATTAACGTCTCTGTTAAGCTGCAACGGCCGTCATATACAGTGTACGGCGTCTGAGCGGCGTGCGTGCTGTTGATGGTAAATTACTGTGTCCTGTGCTGTGCTCTGTGTTCAGGGCGAACGTTCACATGTCCTGTTATCTGTGTGCTCGCTGCAGAGGCGGTGGTGGAGTACGACTACGAGGCGCAGCACACGGACGAGCTGACGATCCGGGTCGGAGATGTGGTCACCGACCTGGCGCCCACAGAGCCCGGCTGGATGCGTGGCAAACTGCGGGGCAAGGCTGGAGTGTTCCCCGACAACTTCGTCAAGGTGGGTCACAGTCACATCGGAGGTGGGGAACGATAGGTCACTCCAGTGGCGGGGAAACAACTTCGTCAAGGTGGGTCACAGTCACACCAGCGGCGGGGGGGGGGGGCAACTTTGTCAAGGTGGCTCACAGTCACACCGGAGGTGGGGAGCGATAGGTCACTCCAGCGGCGGGGGGCAACTTCGTCAAGGTGGGTTACAGTCACACCAGGGGGTGGGGAAACTTCGTCAGGGTGGGTCACAGTCACACCGGCGGTGGAGGGAGGGGGCAATTTTGTCAAGGTGGGGCACAGTCACACCGGCGGTGGGGGGGGGGACTTTGTCAAGGTGGGTCACAGTCACACCGGCGGGGGGGCAACTTTGTCAAGGTTTGTCTTTGTCACAGTCACACCGGCGGTGTGGGGGGGAGGGGGGAACTTCGTCAGGGTGGGTCACAGTCACACCGGCGGTGGGGGGGGGGGGAACTTTGTCAAGGTGGGTCATAGTCACACCAGCGGCGGGGGACAACTTTGTCAAGGTGGGTCATAGTCACGCCTGGCCAGCAGCGGGGCGAGGTAGGTTTGTGGGCTGGTGGCGCGCGGCGTGCGCCAGACGGAGGGTCGCCCGACACGGCGCCGGAAAGGGGAGCGTCGTCACGGTGTCGTCACGGTGTCGTCACGGTGTCGGTCTACGGGCTGTTGGAGCGCCGGAAAGGGGAGCGTCGTCACAGTCGTTACGGTGTCGGTCTACCGGCTGGTGGAAGAAGGGGCCGTATTGCGGTAGTGAGTCAGTGATCTGCTGCTGTCAATACTAGCGTTCGTGTTCGAGGACGTGAGTCACTGTCAGCTGACCGGTGCGCGGTTAAGAGCGGACATGGTTCGTAAATCGGTGAATCAGACTAACAGATGTAGGGAGATGAGAGATCAGTATGCACCACACTGCATGAAGGTCGAGGTCTGGCCCAGCCCTTCAGTCGGGAGAGGGGCCGGGTGGCTGTTTCAAAAGGAAACTGCATGCAGGTCGGACGCACTGCCTTCATTCCATGCGCCTATTGATATCGTATCGCTGGACAGCTCAGCCGTCACTGAACGGCAGGTCGGACGCACAGCCTTCATTCCATGCGCCTATTGATATCGTATCGCTGGACAGCACAGCCGTCACTGAACGGCAGGTCGGACGCACAGCCTTCATTCCATGCGCCTATTGATATCGTATCGCTGGACAGCACAGCCGTCACTGAACGGCAGGTCGGACGCACTGCCTTCATTCCATGCGCCTATTGATATCGTATCGCTGGACAGCTCAGCCTGTCACTGAACGGACTGTATTCGGTGCGAGATACTGCTGCTCTGCTGCTCTCGACCAATGCCGGCTGACCGGAGCCCAGTTCCTCAGTTCTGGTGATGTGATGCAGCCAGCAGACTGGCCAGCCCGCCTGTCTGAATGGCCCCTGGACTGGTCAGCCCGCCTGTCTGAATGGCCCCTGGACTGGCCAGCCCGCCTGTCTGAATGGCCCCATGGACTGGCCAGCCCGCCTGTCTGAATGGCCCCTGGACTGGCCAGCCCGCCTGTCTGAATGGCCCCATGGACTGGCCAGCCCGCCTGTCTGAATGGCCCCTGGACTGGTCAGCCCGCCTGTCTGAATGGCCCCTGGACTGGCCAGCCCGCCTGTCTGAATGGCCCCTGGACCGGCCAGCCCGCCTGTCTGAATGGCCCCTGGACTGGCCAGCCCGCCTGTCTGAATGGCCCCATGGACTGGCCAGCCCGCCTGTCTGAATGGCCCCTGGACTGGTCACGGTCCGCCCCCCGCGCGGCGCGGCCGTTGGAGGTGGCCGGAACTGGCTCTGCTCACGCCGGCTGACGCTGCTGAGGGACGGGCCGACGGCGCGGCGGTGCAGCGCGCTGTAATTGCCGCCGCCGCGCCGCTCCTGGCCGCCAGGCGGGCCGCTTTGTGTGGCCACCGGAGCGGAGTCCGTCCAGCAGGGGGCGGGGAGGGGGAGCACGGGCGCTCCTGGCCGCGCTCTACTTTGAAGGATGAACGGAGGCAGCGTCCGGTGATGGCTCAGGGTACAAACGTCTACAAATGTCGGCTGCACTGTCGCTTCAGTCGTGAAAGGGTTCGCTTTATCATTTCCTGAATGAACTGGGGATCTATTTTCCACGATACATGGACAGGGAGGGCCTTACAGAGCTGTAGCAACTCTTTCTAGTGACGATAAAGATGCACATGTTCCTGTTCTCCAGCTTCCTTTCATTCAGACTATGGCGACGTCGTTATTCAAATTCGCCACTCCAACGAATGCTAAGAGCTCTTCTCGTTGCCTAGTGCAATGCTGAACTCTACCGGAGCCATCTCTGGGTAGAATAGAGCTGACGAGTGCATGATTCAAATAAATTAGACTAGGGGCTGTAGCGTCAGTATGAATTGCTGACTAGTGCCTGCGCTGATCCTACGTCTCATTATGAACTGCTTGACTGGCTCCCGACCTGGTCCGGCCTGACCAATGTTCGATCGATCAATGCGCTTCGGAGTTCCGCCGACAGCGACCCCGGGCTGGCGTGCCGCCTGTAGGAGGACAGTGGACATCTACATCGGCAGGGAGAGGGCACACGGTGAGGACCGCAGCTCCGATCTCGGCGCTGCGACTCATTCGACCGACTTCCGGTCGGGTAGCGGAGGCGACACACGGCACACGTCGTCAGGTTACGCGTCACACGTCACGAGGTCACACGTCACGAGGCCACGTCACACACGTCTCATGTCTCACGTCTCACGTCTCACGTCTCGCGTCACGCGTCACGCGTCACGCGTCACGCGTCACGCGTCGTACGTCACGCGTCACGCGTCACGCGTCACGCGTCGTACGTCACGAGGCCACGGAGTCACTAGGTCGCGCGGTTACGACGAGGCACCGGTCGCCACTCGACTTTGGCACGTCCCTCAAACATCGGGCGTTGTTCCTTAGCGGGCGCCCACCGCCCACCGCCTGCCGCCTGCCGCCTGCCTTGGCTGCCGCGTGTGGTCACCCTCGCAGCGTCTGGCCTCGCTTTCAGCCCCCCTCCCAGTCCACACTCCTTACACAGCCCCCCACCCCCCACCCCCACTCCCAGTCCACACTCCTTACACAGCCCCCCGCTCCCATTCCACACTCCTTACACAGCCCCCCACTCCCAGTCCCCACTCCTTACACAGCCCCCCGTTCCCAGTCCCCACTCCTTTCACAGCCCCCTACTCCCAGTCCACACTCCTTACACAGCCTCCCACTCCAGTCCACACTCCTTACACAGCCCCCCACTCCCAGTCCACACTCCTTACACAGCCTCCCACTCCAGTCCACACTCCTTACACAGCCCCCACTCCCAGTCCACACTCCTTACACAGCCTCCCACTCCCAGTCCACACTCCTTACACAGCCTCCCACTCCAGTCCACACTCCTTACACAGCCCCCACTCCCAGTCCACACTCCTTACACAGCTCCCACTCCCAGTCCACACTCCTTACACAGCCCCCCCCACTCCCAGTCCACACTCCTTACACAGCTCCCACTCCCAGTCCACACTCCTTACACAGCCTCCCACTCCAGTCCACACTCCTTACACAGCCCCCACTCCCAGTCCACACTCCTTACACAGCCTCCCACTCCAGTCCACACTCCTTACACATCCCCACTCCCAGTCCACACTCTTTACACATCCTCCCACTCCAGTCCACACTCTTCACACAACCCCCCACTCCCAGTCCACACTCTTTACACAGCCTCCACTCCCAGTCCACACTCCTTACACAGCCCCCACTCCCAGTCCACACTCCTTACACCCCCCCACTCCCAGTCCACACTCCTTACACAGCTCCCACTCCCAGTCCACACTCCTTACACAGCCTCCCACTCCAGTCCACACTCCTTACACAACCCCACTCCCAGTTTACACTCTTTACACAGCCCCCCACTCCCAGTCCACACTCCTTACACAGCCCCCCTCCCAGTCTACACTCCTTACACAGCCCCACTCCCAGTCCACACTCCTTACACAGCCCCCACTCCCAGGCCACACTCCTTACACAGCCCCCTACTCCCAGTCCACACTCCTTACACAGCCCCCACGCCCAGTCCACACTCTTCACACAGCTCCCCCCCACTCCCAGTCCACACTCCTTACACAGCCCCCTACTCCCAGTCCACACTCCTTACATCCCCCCACTCCCAGTCCACACTCCTTACACATCCCCCACTCCCAGTCCACACTCCTTACACATCCCTCACTCCCAGTCCACACTCCTTACACAACCCCCCTCCCAGTCCACACTCCTTACACAGCTCCCACTCCCAGTCCACACTCCTTACACAGCCCCCCTCCCAGTCCACACTCCTTACACAGCCTCCACTCCCAGTCCACACTCCTTACACAGCCACCCTCCCAGTCTACACTCCTTACACAGCCTCCCACTCCAGTCCACAATCCTTACACAGCCCCACTCCCAGTCCACACTCTTTACACAGCCCCCCACTCCCAGTCCACACTCCTTACACAGCCCCCTCCCAGTCCACACTCCTTACACATCCCCCACTCCCAGTCCACACTCCTTACACAGACCCCCCTCCCAGTCCACACTCCTTACACATCCCCCACTCCCAGTCCACACTCCTTACACAGACCCCCCTCCCAGTCCACACTCCTTACACAGCCCCCCTCCCAGTCCACACTCCTTACACATCCCCCACTCCCAGTCCACACTCCTTACACAGCCCCCCCTCCCAGTCCACACTCCTTACACAGCCCCCCTCCCAGTCCACACTCCTTACACAGCTCCCACTCCCAGTCCACACTCCTTACACAGCCCCCCACTCCCAGTCCACACTCCTTACACATCCCCCACTCCCAGTCCACACTCCTTACACATCCCCCACTCCCAGTCCACACTCCTTACACAGCCCCCCTCCCAGCCCACACTCCTTACACAGCTCCCAGTCCACAGTCCTTACACAACCCCCCCCCCCCACTCCCAGTCCACACTCTTTACACAGCCCCCACTCCCAGTCCACACTCCTTACACAGCCCCCACTCCCAGTCCACACTCCTTACACAGTCCCCTCCCAGTCCACACTCCTTACACAGCCCCCCTCCCAGTCTACACTCCTTACACAGCCCCTCCCAGTCCACACTCCTTACACAGCCCCCCTCCCAGTCTACACTCCTTACACAGCCTCCCACTCCAGTCCACACTCCTTACACAGCCCCCCACTCCCAGTCCACACTCCTTACACAGCCCCCACTCCCAGTCCACACTCCTTACACCCCCACTCCCAGTCCACACTCCTTACACAGCTCCCACTCCCAGTCCACACTCCTTACACAGCCTCCCACTCCAGTCCACACTCCTTACACAGCCCCCACTCCCAGTACACACTCTTTACACAGCCCCCCACTCCCAGTCCACACTCCTTACACAGCTCCCACTCCCAGTCCACACTCCTTACACAGCCCCCCTTCCAGTCCACACTCCTTACACATCCCCCACTCCCAATCCACACTCCTTACACAGACCCCCCACTCCCAGTCCACACTCCTTACACAGCCCCCCTCCCAGTCCACACTCCGTACACATCCCCCACTCCCAGTCCACACTCCTTACACAGCCCCCCTCCCAGTCCACACTCCTTACACAGCCCCCCTCCCAGTCCACACTCCTTACACAGCTCCCACTCCCGGTCCACACTCATTACACAGCCCCCCCCCCACTCCCAGTCCACACTCTTTACACATCCCCCACTCCCAGTCCACACTCCTTACACATCCCCCACTCCCAGTCCACACTCCTTACACATCCCCCCACTCCCAGTCCACACTCCTTACACATCCTCCCACTCCCAGTCCACACTCCTTACACAGCCCCCCACTCCCAGTCCACACTCCTTACACAACCCCCCACTCCCAGTCCACACTCCTTACACAGCCCCCCCCCCACTCCCAGTCCACACTCCTTACACAGCCCCCTCCCAGTCCACACTCCTTACACAGCCCCCCTCCCAGTCTACATTCCTTACACAGCCTCCACTCCCAGTCCACACTCCTTACACAGCCCCCCACTCCCAGTCCACACTCCTTACACAGCCCCACTCCCAGTCTACACTCCTTACACAGCCCCCCCCCCCACTCCCAGTCCACACTCCTTACACAACCCCACACTCCCAGTCCACACTCCTTACACAGCCCCCACTCCCAGTCCACACTCCTTACACAGCCCCCCCACACTCCCAGTCCACACTCTTTACACAGCCCCACTCCCAGTCCACACTCTTTACACAGCCCCCACTCCCAGTCCACACTCCTTACACAGCCCCCACTTCCAGTTCACACTCCTTCACAGCTCCCACTCCCAGTCCACACTCCTTACACAGCCTCCCAATCCAGTCCACACTCTTTACACAGCCCCCACTCCCAGTCCACACTCCTTACACAGCCCCACACTCCCAGTCCATACTCCTTACACATCCCCTCCCAGTCCACACTCCTTACACATCCCCTCCCAATCCACACTCCTTACACAGCCCCCCCCCCCCACTCCCAGTCCACACTCCTTACACAGACCCCCACTCCCAGTCCACACTCCTTACACAGCTCCCACTCCCAGTCCACACTCCTTACACAGCCTCCCACTCCCAGTCCACACTCCTTACACAGCTCCGGGCCGGGACGAACATCCTGAACCAATGCCCGCACACGCACACTTCCGTTGAAGGTCTTAAGTTGGTTCGCCGATTCGTTCATTTGTTTGCGTATTTCATCACTTCCTTGTTAGCTCGTTCGTTAGTGGTATTTTCTCTCTTATTCCCCGGCTACCTGTCGGATACCGCCGCGGGCGGCCGGCCGACCGACTGACCGATAGTCGGCGTGTGCCGGCGGCACGGGGCCGATCCATCCGTCCTGACCGACCCGTCCGGCCGGCGGCACGAGGCCGATCCATCCGTCCTGACCAACCCGGCCGGCTGGCCAGCCAGCGGCACGGGGCCGATCCGTCCTGACCGACCCGACCGGCCGGCCAGCCAGCGGCACGGGGCCGATCCATCCGTCCTGACCGACCCGGCCGGCCGGCGGCACCGGGCCGATCCATCCGTCTTGACCGACCCGGCCGGCCAGCGTCACGGGGCCGATCCATCCGTCCTGACCGACCCGGCACGACCGGCGTCACGGGGCCTATCCATCCGTCCTGACCGACCCGGCCGGCCGGCGGCACGAGGCCGATCCATCCGTCCTGACCAACCCGGCCGGCCGGCCAGCCAGCGGCACGGGGCCGATCCATCCGTCCTGACCGACCGGCCGGCCGGCCAGCCAGCGGCACGGGGTCGATCCATCCCGTCCTGACCGACCCGGCACGCCCGGCGTCACGGGGCCGATCCATCCGTTCTGACCGACCCGGCCGGCCGGCGGCACGAGGCCGATCCATCCGTCCTGACCAACCCTGCCGGCCGGCCGGCCAGCCAGCGGCACGGGGCCGATCCATCCGTCCTGACCGATCCGGCCGGCCGGGCCAGCCAGCGGCACGGGGCCGATCCACCCCGTCCAAGAAAGCAATATCAATATCACAAAGCAATATCCAAGAAGATATTGCTTTGGAATTTGGTTTTGGTATTGTCCATATGTAGTTCTCTTACATAAATTCCGTATTTTATTAACATCTTTGAACATTTTGATTTTGTGGGCATTTTTCCGAAGAAAACAGTTTGTTTAATTTGGGGGGTCAAAAAACAATATTTTCACAAATACGGTATAGACATTTTGTAGGCCTTGCTATTTGCTATCTTTCGACGTTTTGTATTGCATTTGCTCAAACAGTGGCATACGTACAGCCTGTTAAAGTGCAGCGGATTTTATCGTAAAACTCGTGGTGACGACTAAATTGTCTATATCTAAAAAAATTATTGACGAAATTGCTTCATTTCCGCACAGAAGATGTAAAATTGATGTGGGAGAGGGTACCCAAAATCTCACGTTGATAGCTCTTGCGTTTTGAGTTTTCGCGGAAATTCGTCAGGGGGCAATATTTCCCCGCCCGTTAAAGCGTGGGTTAAAGTAATGGAGGTTGCAAATATTTAAAAGACCATTAAATGTGCCGCAATTGAGGGAATACGAGCGATTATTTCTACACCTGGCGAGTCCGCTCAATACTTCACCACCACATCACAGACACTCTGAAACCATACAATTCCAAGCCGGCGCCAGAAACTGAAAAGTCAGTGGAACTGCGGATTCGCAAGAGGTGGCTCCGAATTCAGCCTAGTTTAAAACCAATCAGACTAGTGCTGCGATCAATGGGGCGTACACCACATCCGCTTCGAGGAGGCCGAACTTGAACAAAGCTTCAATGAGCGGCTGCTGGTGAGCAGGAACTCAGCTCCATACGACGCCGACAGCAGCGACCCAACAATGTCAGATCAGATCCATACGGCAAGCAGCGACCCAACAATGTCAGATCAGATCCATACAACGCGGACAGCAGCGACCAAAAAACGTCAGATCAGATCCATACGGCAGCAGCGACCCAACAACGTCAGATCAGATCCATACGGCAGCAGCGACCCAACAACGTCAGATCAGCTCCATACGGCAGCAGCCGACCCAACAATGTCAGATCAGATCCATACGGCGCCGACAGCAGCGACCCAACAACGTCAGATCAGATCCATACGTCAGCAGCGACCCAACAACGTCAGATCAGAATCATACGGCAGCAGCGACCCAACAATGTCAGATCAGATCCATACGGCGCCGACAGCAGCGACCCAACAACGTCAGATCAGATCCATACGGCAGCAGCGACCCAACAACGTCAGATCAGCTCCATACGGCGCCGACAGCAGCGACCTAACAATGCCAGATCAGATCCATACGGCAGCAGCGACCCAACAACGTCAGATCAGATCCATACGGCGCCGACAGCAGCGACCCAACAACGTCAGATCAGATCCATACGGCAGCAGCGACCCAACAATGTCAGATCAGATCCATCCGGCAGCAGCGACCCAACAACGTCAGATCAGATCCATACGGCAGCAGCGACCCAACAATGTCAGATCAGATCCATACGACAGCAGCGACCCAACAATGTCAGATCAGATCCATACGGCAGCAGCGACCCAACAATATCAGATCAGATCCATCCGGCAGCAGCGACCCAACAATGTCAGATCAGATCCATACGGCGCCGACAGCAGCGACCCAACAACGTCAGATCAGATCCATACGGCAGCAGCGACCCAACAATGTCAGTTCAGATCCATACGGCGCCGACAGCAGCGACCCAACAACGTCAGATCAGATCCATACGGCAGCAGCGACCCAACAATGTCAGATCAGATCCATACGGCGCCGACAGCAGCAACCCAACAACGTCAGATCAGATCCATACGGCAGCAGCGACCCAACAATATCAGATCAGCTCGGATACCTCTCGGCCAGCGCGGCGACACTGCGTGTCACGCCGCCTGCGTCTCGTTCAGGTCAGGTTCAGGTCCGTCGTCTGGTTCAGGTCCCGTGCCGCGCGGCCGGCAACACCAGGACCTTTCACCCCGTGCTGGGTACCGCGGTCGCGTACCTCTCTCACCTCCTCACCCTACGCAGCGTGCCACGGCGTTTCCCTCTGTTCGAGCCAGCCGAGTGACACGGGTGCGCAGGGTGGTGGTGTGGTGTGGTGGTGGGTGAAGGGGGTGAACCCATACATCCTGTCGGCCGTCACGGCGTCAGACCTCGCCTCCAGCCGGCCGGGTCGGTCAGGACGGATGGATCGGCCCCGTGCCGCTGGCCGGCCGGGTCGGTCAGGACGGATGGATCGGCCCCGTGCCGCTGGCCGGCCGGCCGGGTCGGTCAGGACGGATGGATCGGCCCCGTGCCGCCGGCCGGTCGGGTCGGTCAGGACGGATGGATCGGCCCCGTGCCGCTGGCCGGCCGGCCGGGTCGGTCAGGACAGATGGATCGGTCCCGTGCCGCCAGCTGGCCGGCCGGGTCGGTCAGGACGGATGGATCGGCCGCGTGCCGCCGGCCGGCCGGGTCGGTCAAGACGGATGGATCGGCCCGATGCCGCCGGCGGGCCGGGTCGGTCAGGACGGATGGATCGGCCCCGTGCCGCCGGCCGGCCGGGTGGGTCAGGACGGATGGATCGGCCCGGTGCCGCCGGCCGGCCGGGTCGGTCAGGACGGATGGATCGGCCCGATGCCGCCGGCCGGCCGGGTCGGTCAGGACTGCCCGGTACCCCGATCAAGCGCGGGTTAATGACATTTTTGTTTATAAATTGTGTTACCCTTTCCTGCTGAGTTATCGGCTTTTGCTGGGCAGCCAGCTGGGTTTACAAGAAAGCTTGCTATGAATCCCTATACGTTTGGCTGAGGCTTCCCGAATCCTTGTAGTGTATCCGCGCGATTGTGGACCTACAATATTAAGACCTGTTTTAACAGCGGATATCGCTGTTTTATTGTAGGCAAATGGCACCGCAGTCACATTTTAGATTGCTCGGACTGGTGTTGACCATCTAACCATATATGGTGGTCCTATACCTACTCCATCTGCTGTCTGACAGCGCCAGCATTGGGCCTGCCTAGTCCTCTCACTGCTGTCTGTCAGCGCCAGCATTGGGCCTGCCTAGTCCTCTCACTGCTGTCTGTCAGCGCCAGTATTGGGCCTGTCTAGTCCTCCCTCACTGCTGTCTGTCAGCGCCAGCATTGGGCCTGCCTAGTCCTCTCACTGCTGTCTGTCAGCGCCAGCATTGGGCCTGCCTAGTCCTCCCTCACTTATGTCTGTCAGCGCCAGTATTGGGCCTGCCTAGTCCTCTCACTGCTGTCTGTCAGCGCCAGCATTGGGCCTGCCTAGTCCTCCCTCACTTCTGTCTGTCAGCGCCAGTATTGGGCCTGCCTAGTCCTCCCTCACTGCTGTCTGTCAGCGCCAGCATTGAGCCTGCCTAGTCCTCTCACTGCTGTCTGTCAGCGCCAGTATTGGGCCTGCCTAGTCCTCCCTCACTGCTGTCTGTCAGCGCCAGCATTGGGCCTGCCTAGTCCTCTCACTGCTATCTGTCAGCGCCAGCATTGGGCCTGCCTAGTCCTCTCACTGCTGTCTGTCAGCGCCAGTATTAGGCCTGCCTAGTCCTCCCTCGCTGCTGTCTGTCAGCGCCAGCATTGGACCTGCCTAGTCCTCCCTCACTTCTGTCTGTCAGCGCCAGCATTGGACCTGCCTAGTCCTCCCTCACTGCCGACTGTCGAGCCGAGCAGGAAGCCTGTCCGGAAGCAGGAAATCGTCTATCTGTGCGCCGATTCTGGGAGAGGGCAGCAGTGTCAGAAACGTGTCCCGTTTCTCCATTTATCTGAACTTGGAAGTTTTGTTCCGTGAAAACTGTGACTGTAAAAAAAAAAATTAGTCCGCGGGTGCAAATGGCTGACGAGCATAAACATTAGACTGAGACTTGACTTTCCGAACAATGGCCGGAACGTGACAGTGATGCGACACATTGTTAAAATAAAATCGTAAGGCGGAACCTCCAAGTTCCCAACATCCGAAATTTCTGCAGTGATTTAGGGAAGGAAAACTGGTACTTTTCCCAAAATTAAACCAAAAACTTTTTAAAACCTCCCAAAAAAGTTTTTGCGTATTCAGGTTACGACCTCGCCACCGATACCATCGTCATCGGGGCCATGGCTAACCCTGGGACACTAAAAACACGTTATGAAAAAGACGGCAGTACTTTAGACTGACACTTGAGCCCAGTTTCCCGTATAGGCATACGCAACGATACAAGGTGCCTTTTTAACATAGGACCCGGGAGTCTCGGTCCCCGACCGATGCCAAGACCATCACTGTACAGGAAATACGACTGACGATTCATCAACTTTCCACACAATAATATATGCACATATTGGCAGGTATATACAAATAGGTTGTGTAGAAACGCGTATCAAGAATAACGCAACAAATACTGGTATACGCATTACAAAATTTGTTCCGCCGCTGGCGAAAAATTTGTTCCGGGAACTTAGATCGTGGAACCACTTTTCTGACACTGGAGGGCAGTGACGGCGCAGTCAGATCGGCACGGATGGGTAGGTGGGTGCTAGTGGCAGGGGGGGGGGGGGGGCGGCGGCGGCGGCGGCGGCGGCGGCGGCGGCGGCGGCGGCGGCGGCGGCGCGGCGGCGGCGGCGGCGGCGGCGGGGGGGGGGGGGGGGGGGGGGGGGGGGGGGGGCGGGGGCGGGGGCGGGGGCGATTGTGTAGGGTAGGAGTAGACATTTGTCGTGCATCTCCAAATGTAGTCGCAAGGTGGGCCCCTGAGCGGACACATGTGGATATTCCGTCCGGTCCAGTTACTCCCAGTGTTTGGGTAGTGTCGCGGTGGCGGTGGCGGTGGCGGTGGCGGTGGCGGTAGACGGCACCGATTTCGGCAGGGCGCGTGCGCCGTCTGTCGCCGCCGGCGCGCCGCCGCTGTCTCGTCTGCGGATCGTTAGACGCCGCGGCGCGTCTCGGAGCGCCACCCGCCGGCGCCGCCGCCGCCGTCGCCGCCGTATGGACCTGCTGGCCGAGGTGAGAGGTGAAGGCGGCGGGCCGGGGCTGGGGCAGGCACCGGCACCGGCACCGGCACCGGCACCGGCACGGGACGGTGCAGTGGGTCGGCTCGGTATGGTGAGCCGGGTGTGACTGCGTCGCTCCGGACCGCCACATACTGCCACGCCGCACCGCGCACACACCGAATCAGTCACCCCGGTGGGACGGGAGGGGGGGGGATGGTGCTGCCAGACGCTAGCTTGCGAGTTGGTGGCTCGGCCGACTGTTCTGCCGTGATCCTAAGTGGGAAATGTAGGATTTCTATGGCAGGAATGCATTGTGTGACATTGATTTCTAGGACGGTGTATTCGGCGGTGGGAACCGGATAAGTGGACGTAAAGCATCATATGAGTTGAACTGGTCTGCTGGTTTCTATATGATCCAGCTTCATTTAATTTTGGTTGGATTTAATTTGACTTCCGGCTTTAAAATTTAGTTTGTTTTTAATTCGCACACTGGAGGAGGCTCATGTTGACACACCCAGCCTGTTTTTTCCGCTAGCATATTCATTTATCGAGCGACTTAAGATGTGAAGATTCTTTGTACCCACAGCTTAGCACGCCGGTTGCTGGCAAGAACAATGTATTTCAATACAAACTTCATGCTTTTAGGGCCCTGGCAGCGTCGTCCCCTGTCGGCCTACTCATGGCGCTGGCCGATCGACTGCCGTCACGCTGACGAGCGAGGCGACTTATTGAGCGCTGTTTGACATCGAAGCTATTGTTGCATGATCATGATTTTTGCTGACGTTGTACACATCAGTTAAAAAAATATTATTTATGAGCTTTCTTATCGTAGCTTGTATGGTTGTAGGGAAATCAGGAGCACCCCTCCTGGCCGGCCAGAATGTGTATTGTTTCGGCCGGTCGGCCTACCTTTATCAAGTCTCATCAAATTAAACACATTGGCATGCCCCTTTCCTTTAGTGTTCGCATGATATATATATATATATATATATATATATATATATATATATATATATATATATATACAAACCTTGTCTTTGAGCAGCACCATCAGTTTCATTATTTTAGCTTGCGAGGTAATATTGGATGAATGACATGCTATCGACGGCCAGTATATAGCGAAAATTGAACGTAATGTTCCTTTGTTCAGTACGAAGCCATTGACCTGAGTACCATAACAATATGCTATATCATAGCCCCATGGTTGCTTCTTTGCGGTCAGCTTCTTTTCTGGTTCTACATTGTGCCAATGCTGATGTAATAGGAGGTTCTACATTGTGCCAATGCTGATGTAATAGGAGGTTCTACATTGTGCCAATGCTGATGTAATAGGAGGTTCTACATTGTGCCAATGCTGATGTAATAGGAGGTTCTACATTGTGCCAATGCTGATGTAATAGGAGTATGTAACAACTGATCGGGGTGGTGAGGACCAGCCTCTGTACGGCCCGACGCCCGGTTTGGCGCCGTTTTAATGACACCTGCCGTGGCCTTGAAGGTATTGACTGAGGCTGTGAAACGTGCATGTAAGGCAGTTCAGGCAGGCAGGTTGTATGGCAGTTCACTACTGCGCCACCCGGACCCTGCACGGCTGCTCGTTATTGCTGTTATGGGAACTGAGGTCCGAGCTAGGAGCGGTATGTAAGCCCCCTCCACCTTGAGCGATGTAATAAATCTCAGAGGGCCTCCAGGGTGTGTGCTCATGTAAAGGTTTCACGCTCCCAATTAATTTAATCTCTCCACAGTGCGTTTCTTTAAAGAAGCCAGTACACATTACATTCATTTGTGGTTGTTGTGTTTCTTCTTGAAACCAGAATGAGTTTGATGTGATTTGATCAGCTTTTGGAAAGAGTGGTCGTTCAGATTAGGTGTGCGTCCAGACTGACCAGATATGGCTCGGATCAGGCCGACGTCACCCGTCACCCAGAGCCGTGACGGAGACCGGAGCAGCCGGCGTCACCCACAGCCCAGACGGAGCCCGGAGCTGACGGCGTCACCCACAGCCGTGACGGAGCTCGGAGCTGACGGTGTCACCCACAGCCGTGACGGAGTCCGGAGCTGCCGGCGTCACCCAGAGCCGTGACGGAGTCCGGAGCTGCCGGCGTCACCCAGAGCCTAGACGGAGTCCGGAGCTGACGGCGTCACCCACAGCCGAGACGGAGTCCGGAGCTGACGGCGTCACCCACAGCCGTGACGGAGTCCGGAGCTGCCGGCGTCACCCACAGCCGAGACGGAGCCCGGAGCTGACGGCGTCACCCACAGCCGTGACGGAGCCCGGAGCTGACGGCGTCACCCACAGCCGTGACGGAGTCCGGAGCTGCCGGCGTCACCCACAGCCGTGACGGAGTCCGGAGCTGCCGGCGTCACCCACAGCCCAGACGGAGCCCGGAGCTGACGGCGTCACCCACAACCGAGACGGAGTCCGGAGCTGACGGCGTCACCCACAGCCGTGACGGAGTCCGGAGCTGCCGGCGTCACCCACAGCCGAGACGGAGCCCGGAGCTGACGGCGTCACCCACAGCCGTGACGGAGTCCGGATCTGACGGCGTTACCCACAGCCGTGACGGAGTCCGGAGCTGCCGGCGTCACCCACAGCCGTGACGGAGTCCGGAGCTGCCGGCGTCACCCACAGCCCAGACGGAGCCCGGAGCTGACGGCGTCACCCACAGCCGAGACGGAGTCAGGAGCTGACGGCGTCACCCACAGCCGTGACGGAGTCCGGAGCTGCCGGCGTCACCCACAGCCGTGACGGAGTCCGGAGCTGAGCGTCACCCACAGCCCAGACGGAGCCCGGAGCTGACGGCGTCACCCAAGGCCGAGACGGAGTCCGGAGCTGCCGGCGTCACCCACAGCCCAGACGGAGCCCGGAGCTGACGGCGTCACCCACAGCCCAGACGGAGTCCGGAGCTGCCGTCGTCACCCACAGCCGAGACGGAGACCGGAGCTGCCGGCGTCACCCACAGCCGTGACGGAGTCCGGAGCTGCCGTCGTCACCCACAGCCGAGACGGAGTCCGGAGCTGCCGGCGTCACCCACAGCCGAGACGGAGACCGGAGCTGACGGCGTCACCCACAGCCGTGACGGAGTCCGGAGCTGCCGTCGTCACCCACAGCCGAGACGGAGTCCGGAGCTGCCGGCGTCACCCACAGCCGAGACGGAGACCGGAGCTGCCGGCTTCACCCACAGCCGAGACGGAGACCGGAGCTGCCAGCGTCACCCACAGCCGAGACGGAGTCCGGAGCTGCCGGCGTCACCCACAGCCGAGACGGAGACCGGAGCTGCCGGCGTCACCCACAGCCGAGACGGAGACCGGAGCTGCCGGCGTCACCCACAGCCGAGACGGAGTCCGGAGCTGCCGGCGTCACCCACAGCCGAGACGGAGACCGGAGCTGCCGGCGTCACTCACAGCCGAGACGGAGTCCGGAGCTGCCGGCGTCACCCACAGCCGAGACGGAGACCGGAGCTGCCGGCGTCACCCACAGCCGAGACGGAGTCCGGAGCTGCCGGCGTCACCCACAGCCGAGACGGAGACCGGAGCTGCCGGCGTCACCCACAGCCGAGACGGAGTCCGGAGCTGCCGGCGGTTCGCACTGCGCCGCGTGCTGTGCTGGTGCAGTGGTGTGCCTCGCGCCGTGTTCAGACTCTTATGGCGGCGGTTCGCACTGTGCTGTGTGCTGTGCGGCAGTGGCGGCGCCAGCCTTCCGTGACTGGTTAGGCAACGCTTCCGGGCAATACATATCCTCTATGCCAATGTGGTCAACATTTGGCCAATAGCCACCTATTGCGTATTTCGTTAACTAACATAAGTTATAGGTAGCGCCACCGGCTTGGCTATTATCGTGATGCTGCCAAAAGCCTGGACTAAAAATAGCGATATATGTCATACAGCCAATGTGAAGGTTGCTCTTTTATTGTAAAGGTGCACTCATTCTTGTAAAAGATTAAATAGGTATGAACCAAACAACACAACAGTATATGGAACCAAACCCATCTTTTGATAGGGATTATGCAAATGCTGTGCCGTCTCACCTGGACTTCTGAACCGACACACTAAGCGACTAAAACAAATACGAAACGAGCAAGATCACTATTCTCCATTGTTTGACAGATCACTAATTCAGTTGTTCATAGTGTTAAGCGACTAAAACAAGCACAACACGAGCAAGATGTAGGCGCCGCCAACTCGCATCCCCACGCACGATGAACACGAGCATTTGCTTGCGCCACTTTAAGCGCAAATGGCGAGGCCATATAATTTCTGCCAAAAATATTGGCGATATACTGGTCCTAGCCAATACTTTTAGCCAAACACTTCGGCTTAAGCTGGCTTAGGCGTACCTTAGCACGCCCAGTGGAGAGGGGTATGCCACTAACACGCAGTGGAGGGGGGGGGGACACTTTAGTACCCCCCTAAGATCTCCGAAGAAGGAGAGCTAGAACGATCAAACTTACAGGGTAGGTAGGTGCTATGATGATCTACATTTGCTGAAATTATTGTGGCCTTAAGTCAATATGTTCAAGGTCAAACGAGGTCACGAATGTCAAATCTGGCCAAATGTCACATGGCCAAATGCAAATTCCCAAATTTTGGGAATTTGCCCTCTGTGACGTCACAGGTCAAGTTGTGTCCGGGGATGGACATTGACATTGGCTACCGAATGGCGTTTGAATCATCCCGATCCGACTGTTGGTTCCGAAGATATCTCTTCACCGACCTCGATTCTGGCCGCCATCTTGGAATGCAAATCCATATAATTCAAAAATTTACCGACCGATTTTGTTTGCGTCAAACGATCCGCTATTGAGTTGGCTTTAACGTCGCGCAAACAACACCGCCCTGCTCCGCTTCGTTTTCGAGCTATTCACGAAAAACGTGGCGGGGGTGGGGTGTTGGGTTGACACAAAAGTGTCCCCTCCACTGCGCGTGTTAGTTCCCAAGTTTTCGCTGCTTTGGCAGCCTTTGTTTTTGATACGGAAAAACAAGCACGAATGCAGCTAAATTAAAACTGTATCATAAGCATGTAATAATGCAAGTCTTAGTACGCAGTCTTACTCTGCATAGGTTGGCATGGTCAATTTGTCGCCATTTGAACGCAAAATATGTATGTCAGGAAAACTTTCTGTAGTATTTTCCTATGATTTTAGACAACGAAACTCTTACAAAACAGTGCAAGAATAGGGTCTGAACTTTGGTTAGGCACTACCCAAAGTGCCCTAAAGGAAATAGTTCACCTTCAACATTAGTTTTAAACTGAGATAGCAGTTTTGTAGCCCGTGTTGGGAAACCCCTATCTGCAAGTTTTCTTGACTGAAAAGACTCTCCAGCCGAATATATTTGAGTTTTTGGCGAAGGAATGCGGTGCTGGCGAATGAATGTTGTACTAGTTCTAGCCCGGGCAGAGGCTATACCATCAGCCAATCAGCTTGCAGCTGGTGCTAGCAAGCGAACGCCGGCCGCCGGTTGGCACATCTCCAATGCGAGTCTTATCTTTACGTGACTACTTTCGAATCTGATTGGCTGAACTATTTTTTACATTCGCGTGACGTCAGGACTCTGACTCAGAGAGTATGCATATAGTTTTGATAAACAATAAAAATGTACGGCCTTCTGTCCTGAATCGGCGCGATATAAGGCCATTTTTGACAATATAAAAATAAATTGTATTAAAAAATATAATCAAATCGTGTTGGGTAAAAATTTCCAAGGTGAACTATTTCCTTTAATGGACGCGCCGCGACTGCAGTGTGCTGGTGCCGCGGTGTGCCTCGCGCCTTGTTCAGACTCTCGTACCACTGATCCTGGTGTCATACAGGCTGGAGGGATTATAAAAAAATCTAGAACCCAATAAATGCATGCCATATTGTGTTGATGTATGCCAGGAATGCCCGTCTGTTGCGGCCTTGCTCGGTGTCATATTGTGTTGATGTATGCCAGGAATGCCCGTCTGTTGCGGCCTTGCTCGGTGTCATATTGTGTTGATGTATGCCAGGAATGCCCGTCTGTTGCGGCCTTGCTCGGTGTCATATTGTGTTGATGTATGCCAGGAATGCCCGTCTGTTGCGGCCTTGCTCGGTGTCATATTGTGTTGATGTATGCCAGGAATGCCCGTCTGTTGCGGCCTTGCTCGGTGTCATATTGTGTTGATGTATGCCAGGAATGCCCGTCTGTTGCGGCCTTGCTCGGTGTCATATTGTGTTGATGTATGCCAGGAATGCCCGTCTGTTGCGGCCTTGCTCGGTGTCATATTGTGTTGATGTATGCCAGGAATGCCCGTCTGTTGCGGCCTTGCTCGGTGTCATATTGTGTTGATGTATGCCAGGAATGCCCGTCTGTTGCGGCCTTGCTCGGTGTCATATTGTGTTGATGTATGCCAGGAATGCCCGTCTGTTGCGGCCTTGCTCGGTGTCATATTGTGTTGATGTATGCCAGGAATGCCCGTCTGTTGCGGCCTTGCTCGGTGTCATATTGTGTTGATGTATGCCAGGAATGCCCGTCTGTTGCGGCCTTGCTCGGTGTCATATTGTGTTGATGTATGCCAGGAATGCCCGTCTGTTGCGGCCTTGCTCGGTGTCATATTGTGTTGATGTATGCCAGGAATGCCCGTCTGTTGCGGCCTTGCTCGGTGTCATATTGTGTTGATGTATGCCAGGAATGCCCGTCTGTTGCGGCCTTGCTCGGTGTCATATTGTGTTGATGTATGCCAGGAATGCCCGTCTGTTGCGGCCTTGCTCGGTGTTATAACGCCCCTTCTGGTCACCGTCGTCTGTGACGTCATTCTCCAGCGAGCTGTGCACCGGTGTTCACCAGGAAATACGCTGCACAGGGAAACTCAGGACTGAGCAGCGCTGATAGATACAGCCAGCCGGACAATGTTCCCGCGCCGACTCTGTGTCCGTACTGAGGGCAGAAGTATAACGCAAAATCCGCCCATCCAGCCAGACAGGCAGTCAGTCGGCGGTCATATTGGACAGGCCATACTGACGTCACGGTCCCGCTCAGCAAACCTCAGCACCGCTGACTGGTCAGACTTTTTAACGGCTTTCTATCAATGGAAGCGGCTCTTTGCTAAAGACCAGCGTTTGCTGCTGGTAAACTTCCTCGCAAGTATCATCCTGAAACTGTTGTCTGCTATCCTGCGACTGTCTGCGTCAGAGTTGAGTCCCGCGTGAGCTCCCCGGCTCCTCCCACTCCGTCTCCCCGGCTCCTCCCATATTCATCGGCAACGGCCGCCGACTCCGACCGGAATGCCGGTCGGCCGGCCGTTGGATCCGTCTGTCGTTAGGCATCGTTCTCTGTGTATTGAGAGTTGAGCCTGGGTCTCGAAATGTGAAGGGCGGGAGACGGCGGGGTGCTGAGAGGGGATTGTTGCTCCTTTCACCCCGGATGTCTCTGACCCGGGCGTCTTTGACCCGGCTGTCTCTGACCCGGGCGTCTCTGACCCGGGCGTCTCTGACCTGGGCGTCTCTGCCCCGGCTGTCTCTGACCCGGGCGTCTCTGACCCGGGCGTCTCTGACCGGGCGTCTCTGACCCGGGCGTCTCTGACCCGGCTGTCTCTGACCCGGGCGTCTCTGACCCGGGCGTCTCTGACCCGGGCGTCTCTGACCCGGGCGTCTCTGACCCGGGCGTCTCTGACCCGGGCGTCTCTGACCCGGCTGTCTCTGACCCGGCTGTCTCTGACCGGGCGTCTCTGACCCGGGCGTCTCTGACCCGGGCGTCTCTGACTCGGCTGTCTCTGACCCGGCTGTCTCTGACCGGGCGTCTCTGACCCGGGCGTCTCTGCCCCGGCTGTCTCTGACCCGGGCGTCTCTGACCGGGGCGTCTCTGACCGGGGCGTCTCTGACCCGGCTGTCTCTGACCCGGGCGTCTCTGACCGGGGCGTCTCTGACCGGGGCGTCTCTGACCCGGCTGTCTCTGACCGGGCGTCTCTGACCGGGGCGTCTCTGACCCGGGCGTCTCTGACCCGGCTGTCTCTGATCGGGCGTCTCTGACCCGGGCGTCTCTGCCCCGGCTGTCTCTGACCCGGGCGTCTCTGACCGGGGCGTCTCTGACCGGGGCGTCTCTGACCCGGCTGTCTCTGACCCGGGCGTCTCTGACCGGGGCGTCTCTGACCGGGGCGTCTCTGACCGGGGCGTCTCTGACCCGGCTGTCTCTGACCGGGCGTCTCTGACCGGGGCGTCTCTGACCCGGGCGTCTCTGACCCGGCTGTCTCTGACCGGGCGTCTCTGACCCGGGCGTCTCTGCCCCGGCTGTCTCTGACCCGGGCGTCTCTGACCCGGGCGTCTCTGCCCCGGCTGTCTCTGACCCGGGCGTCTCTGACCGGGGCGTCTCTGACCCGGGCGTCTCTGACTCGGCTGTCTCTGACCCGGCTGTCTCTGACCGGGCGTCTCTGACCCGGGCGTCTCTGCCCCGGCTGTCTCTGACCCGGCTGTCTCTGACCCGGCTGTCTCTGACCGGGCGTCTCTGACCCGGGCGTCTCTGCCCCGGCTGTCTCTGACCCGGGCGTCTCTGACCCGGGCGTCTCTGACCCGGGCGTCTCTGACCCGGGCGTCTCTGACCCGGCTGTCTCTGACCCGGCTGTCTCTGACCGGGCGTCTCTGACCCGGGCGTCTCTGCCCCGGCTGTCTCTGACCCGGGCGTCTCTGACCGGGGCGTCTCTGACCGGGGCGTCTCTGACCCGGGCGTCTCTGACCCGGGCGTCTCTGACCCGGGCGTCTCTGACCCGGGCGTCTCTGACCCGGGCGTCTCTGCCCCGGCTGTCTCTGACCCGGGCGTCTCTGACCGGGGCGTCTCTGACCGGGGCGTCTCTGACCGGGGCGTCTCTGACCGGGGCGTCTCTGACCGGGGCGTCTCTGACCCGGGCGTCTCTGCCCCGGGCGTCTCTGCCCCGGCTGTCTCTGACCCGGGCGTCTCTGACCGGGGCGTCTCTGACCGGGGCGTCTCTGCCCCGGGCGTCTCTGCCCCGGCTGTCTCTGACCCGGGCGTCTCTGACCCGGGCGTCTCTGACCGGGGCGTCTCTGACCGGGGCGTCTCTGACCGGGGCGTCTCTGACCGGGGCGTCTCTGACCGGGGCGTCTCTGACCGGGGCGTCTCTGCCCCGGCTGTCTCTGACCGGGCGTCTCTGACCCGGGCGTCTCTGCCCCGGCTGTCTCTGACCCGGGCGTCTCTGACCGGGGCGTCTCTGACCGGGGCGTCTCTGACCGGGGCGTCTCTGACCGGGGCGTCTCTGACCGGGGCGTCTCTGACCGGGGCGTCTCTGACCGGGGCGTCTCTGACCGGGGCGTCTCTGACCGGGGCGTCTCTGACCGGGGCGTCTCTGACCGGGGCGTCTCTGACCGGGGCGTCTCTGACCGGGGCGTCTCTGACCGGGGCGTCTCTGACCGGGGCGTCTCTGACCGGGGCGTCTCTGACCGGGGCGTCTCTGACCGGGGCGTCTCTGACCGGGGCGTCTCTGACCGGGGCGTCTCTGACCGGGGCGTCTCTGACCGGGGCGTCTCTGACCGGGGCGTCTCTGACCGGGGCGTCTCTGACCGGGGCGTCTCTGACCGGGGCGTCTCTGACCGGGGCGTCTCTGACCCGGGCGTCTCTGACCGGGGCGTCTCTGACCGGGGCGTCTCTGACCGGGGCGTCTCTGACCGGGGCGTCTCTGACCGGGGCGTCTCTGACCGGGGCGTCTCTGACCGGGGCGTCTCTGACCGGGGCGTCTCTGACCGGGGCGTCTCTGACCGGGGCGTCTCTGACCGGGGCGTCTCTGACCGGGGCGTCTCTGCCCCGGCTGTCTCTGACCGGGGCGTCTCTGACCCGGGCTGTCTCTGACCGGGGCGTCTCTGACCGGGCTGTCTCTGACCCGGGCGTCTCTGACCGGGGCGTCTCTGACCGGGGCGTCTCTGACCCGGGCGTCTCTGACCGGGGCGTCTCTGACCGGGGCGTCTCTGACCGGGCGTCTCTGACCGGGGCGTCTCTGACCGGGGCGTCTCTGACCGGGGCGTCTCTGACCCGGGCGTCTCTGACCGGGGCGTCTCTGACCGGGGCGTCTCTGACCGGGGCGTCTCTGACCCGGGCGTCTCTGACCGGGGCGTCTCTGACCGGGGCGTCTCTGACCCGGGCGTCTCTGACCGGGGCGTCTCTGACCGGGGCGTCTCTGACCGGGGCGTCTCTGACCCGGGCGTCTCTGACCGGGGCGTCTCTGACCGGGGCGTCTCTGACCGGGGCGTCTCTGACCGGGGCGTCTCTGACCGGGGCGTCTCTGACCGGGGCGTCTCTGACCGGGGCGTCTCTGACCGGGGCGTCTCTGACCGGGGCGTCTCTGACCGGGGCGTCTCTGACCCGGGCGTCTCTGACCGGGGCGTCTCTGACCCGGGCGTCTCTGACCGGGGCGTCTCTGACCCGGGGCGTCTCTGACCGGGGCGTCTCTGACCGGGGCGTCTCTGACCGGGGCGTCTCTGACCGGGGCGTCTCTGACCGGGGCGTCTCTGACCCGGGCGTCTCTGACCGGGGCGTCTCTGACCCGGGGCGTCTCTGACCGGGGCGTCTCTGACCGGGGCGTCTCTGACCGGGGCGTCTCTGACCGGGGCGTCTCTGACCGGGGCGTCTCTGACCGGGGCGTCTCTGACCGGGGCGTCTCTGACCGGGGCGTCTCTGACCGGGGCGTCTCTGACCGGGGCGTCTCTGACCGGGGCGTCTCTGACCGGGGCGTCTCTGACCGGGGCGTCTCTGACCGGGGCGTCTCTGACCGGGGCGTCTCTGACCGGGGCGTGAACGATGCGCTAACGATGGACGCCGAGTCGACACGGTCAGTCGTTATTTGTGGCGGGCGTGTGAAGGGTCTGCTACCTGCGCACCTCGCAGGTACTACTGATGTCGTTACGCCAGGCTTTGTTCCCATTTGGAGTGGTGTTTGAACGCATCTGACCTCTGGAAGTGATGTATGGTAACGTCAACATGTAATAAAACCGGTGTGAATACCGTGTCGGTAGCTGGGCTCGAACCCTCCACCTTCATGTGACACGACACGCTCGCCTGTGTGGTGCAGCTCTCCTGACTCAGGTGTGTCCGTTTCAGATGGTGCACCGCGACATGGCCAAGCCGCGGCCGAAACTGACCGACGCCGCCACCACGGGCTCCCTGAAAACGAACGGCGTCACCCGACGGACGCAGGACGGCTCCAAGCGGCCAGGTGAGAGCTGGGAGTGGGGCATTGTCTGCACCGCCGCTGCCGGGACGGAGCTGCCAGGGGACGGAGCTGCCGGGGGACGGAGCTGCCGGGACAGAGCTGCCGGGACGGAGCTGCCGGGGGACGGAGCTGCCGGGGGACGGAGCTGCCGGGGGACGGAGCTGCCGGGGGACGGAGCTGCCAGGGGACGGAGCTGCCGGGGGACGGAGCTGCCGGGGAACGGAGCTGCCGGGGGACGGAGCTGCCGGGACGGAGCTGCCGGGACAGAGCTGCCGGGACGGAGCTGCCGGGGGACGGAGCTGCCGGGGGACGGAGCTGCCAGTGGACGGAGCTGCCGGGGGACGGAGCTGCCGGGACGGAGCTGCCGGGACAGAGCTGCCGGGGGACGGAGCTGCCGGGGGACGGAGCTGCCGGGGGACGGAGCTGCCAGGGGACGGAGCTGCCGGGGGACGGAGCTGCCGGGACGGAGCTGCCAGGGGACGGAGCTGCCGGGGGACGGAGCTGCCGGGGGACGGAGCTGCCGGGACAGAGCTGCCGGGACGGAGCTGCCGGGGGACGGAGCTGCCGGGGGACGGAGCTGCCAGGGGACGGAGCTGCCGGGGGACGGAGCTGCCGGGACAGAGCTGCCGGGACGGAGCTGCCGGGGGACGGAGCTGCCGGGGGACGGAGCTGCCGGGGGACGGGGCTGCCAGGGGACGGAGCTGTCAGGGCCGGGGGACGGAGCTGCCGGGGGACGGAGCTGCCGGGGGACGGAGCTGCCGGGACAGAGCTGCCGGGACGGAGCTGCCGGGGGACGGAGCTGCCGGGGGACGGAGCTGCCGGGGGACGGAGCTGCCGGGGGGACGGAGCTGCCGGGGGGGACGGAGCTGCCAGGGGACGGAGCTGCCAGGGGACGGAGCTGCCAGGGGACGGAGCTGCCAGGGGACGGAGCTGTCAGGGCCGGGGGACGGAGCTGCCGGGGGACGGAGCTGCCGGGGGGACGGAGCTGCCAGGGGACGGAGCTGTCAGGGGACGGAGCTGCCGGGGGACGGAGCTGCCGGGGGACGGAGCTGCCGGGGGGACGGAGCTGCCAGGGGACGGAGCTGTCAGGGGACGGAGCTGCCGGGGGACGGAGCTGCCGGGGGGACGGAGCTGCCAGGGGACGGAGCTGCCAGGGGACGGAGCTGTCAGGGGACGGAGCTGTCAGGGCCGGGGGACGGAGCTGCCGGGGGACGGAGCTGCCGGGGGGACGGAGCTGCCAGGGGACGGAGCTGTCAGGGGACGGAGCTGCCGGGGGACGGAGCTGTCGGGGGACGGAGCTGCCGGGGGGACGGAGCTGCCAGGGGACGGAGCTGTCAGGGGACGGAGCTGCCGGGGGACGGAGCTGCCGGGGGGACGGAGCTGCCAGGGGACGGAGCTGCCGCCGGGTTCAGGCCGAGTGTTGGTGTCTTCGTGGTGGGAAGTCGAGACTGTCCAATGTCCATGGGCTGCCGCGACTTTGGATATCCGAAATATAGTTATCATGAAACCTGGTTACGAAACACTACTGATAGCGGAGCTGATTCTCAAATGAGCACGTTTGGGATGCAACAGCAAGAACGTGCCTTTTGTAGCCTCATGCCAACTGGAGGTGAAGATTGAAAGATTGATCGCAATAGCCGCCTGTATTATGTGCCTGGTTCCGTCGATTTTGTGTTTAGTGGTGATTTATTGTGAGATCTAGACTCTGCGTTCCGCTAACCTTGAGCTGTCACAGTCCACATATATGGTTTGTTTATGAGCACTTTGTGGTATTGAGACTTAATGGGACTGTCCCACCTTAACATTATATTTGAGTGGAGATAGCTATGTTGTTGTATTTGCATTGAAATATAGTAGGGTAGCAGTTAAAACAACCATATAGGTCTAATCGAAAAGAAATTCGAGTCTGGTCTTGAAAATTGTAACAAACAAACTCTACGTGTATTTGAATACGGGTCTAAAGCCGATGACGTCTCTCTTTACCAAATGGTGATGGTAGTCGACTTGTTTTAAGGTGAACCTTGGAGATATTTGATACGTTTCAATGGTTTGGTAATTGGTTTGTTTTGTATGCAAAGCGCCAGAATTGTCTCAAAAATAATTCTGCTATAATTTGGCAGCGTAAAGGATTTTTGTGTAGCTCTCTAGAGCTCAATATGACGGCATCAACCCAAATATTAAAACTTATTTTTTAATGAAATTGAGCACTGTTTGCCAGAAATAAATGTCATAATCGTGTTCGGCAGCAATTACTTCATATTTTGCACCACAAGCCGCGTACATTTGACAACTTGGCACAGTCCCTTTAACCCTCGCCAGTGCAAGTGGGGGCGGGGGGGGGGAAGGTGATCACCCCCCTCGGTTTTTCGGGAATAACTCGCGTAAATATCAACCGATTGCGATGAAACTTTCAGTACCCTACTTGTGAACAATTTGACACATATTCTTTTCTTTTTTAAGTTGTAGGTCGCATGACCCGTGACCTTTGACCTGTTTTTCAAGGTCATGTTTAGCGCAAGTGGCGTCCCGTAGTATTGATCCTTGTAACTTGTGCAGTTTCATAGTGTTTGTTGTTCAGGAGCATATGCACAGGTGTTTCCAGGTGACAGTTGTGGTTTCCATTGAGATTGTGACCTCGATTGACCTTTTCAGAGGTCAACCGATTTCACAGACCGCCGATGACCTCATATTACTTTTTTGGCTTCTGGCAGTTTCTAGGACATTTTGTGACGCTGATTTCAAATATGGGATCCATTTTACATAATTATATGTTCCACTGGGGCCATGCGCCCCAACAGGTCAACCGAGGTCACTGACCTCAAATGACCTGACATGACCTGATATTACTTTTTTGGAATTTGGCAGTTTCTTGGACATTTTGTGACGCTGATTTAAAATTTGGCACCCATTTAGCAGAATTATATGCTCATTCGCGATTCTAGCTCGATTAAATTCAATTTATACGCATTTACAATTTTGTTGCGTTTTGGGGATTGACATGACCTCAGAGGTCACCTAATGACATAGGACCTTAACATCGGGTAACAATGGCTTCCTCTCGTGACGAGCAACACGCTCGTTTTTTAATCGAAGCTCTAGCCCAATTAGGGGCGAAACGTTAAGGGGGGGGGGGGGTGTTGTCCCCCCCCCCCCCCCCACGGTCACGGTCACGCACTGATCGGACGCTGCACGGGCGAGGGTTAAAGGGACTATCCCACCTTAACATTATATTTGAGTTGAGATAGCCATTTTGATGGCTTGGCATTGCAATTAAGTATGGTAGCAGTTAAAATAACCACAATGATCTAATCAAAAAGATATTCGAGTTTGATTTTGACATCTGTAAACAAAATCAGGCTCATGTGTATTTGAATAGGGCCTCTAAACCGACAGCGTCGTCTCTTTTTACGCAACTGCTAAGATAGTCGATTTGTTTTAAGGTCAGCCTTGGAATATTTTCGTGTTTCATTTCTCGATCCCCGCGTGGTTCGCAATCTAGACTAGCACTATCAGCTGGAGTTGATGCAGCAGTTGGCCGCCAGGGACCGCTAGTGAGTCAGGGTGTTATGACGTCGCAAGCAAATGGTACCAGTTAAATATTTAACGCTAAATATTCATTTATTTATAAATCAATCAATCAATCAATCAATATTTAGTGGTACCATTTTGCTTGGACATCCAATGCCCAAGGATGGCTTGTCGCGAAAATCACTTAGTTACTTTTTTATTAAACGAATGATACACTGGGTGTTTTACATTCCATATCAAACACTTTTCTGCTTTCGGACAAATTTCGGACAAACAATTATTTTCGGACAGTTTCGGACGGACAGCTGACCATGGTCTTGGACATCGGTCGGACATTGGATTTTTTTTTAAAAACTGGCACCACTAGCGGACACCGAGCGGCCGGTCGCACAACTCGAGCTTGTGTTCCCGCCCGCTGGATGGCGCTGGCAGCGCTTTGTGACCCGCGGCTCGGACCGGTGTGCGGTGGCCTGCGCGGCACGGCGGTGTGTTGCGGCACGCCACTCGTTAGCCCGCCGCTCCGTCGGCGGTGAGGTGACGGCCCGGGCGTCATCGGAGACCGCCTCCTCTGCCGCCGTGCCGTACCGCGGGGTGACGCCGCCGCCGCCGCTGGTCAGTCCGACCACCCAGCCTCCTCCGCCGGCCACGGCCCCGACTCGGCAGCAGCTGCTCCGTCCCCCCGACTCGGTCAGACGTTATCGGTGCCGCCGACGGCCGTTTCCGGGCCGAGATACGGAGCGGTGAGCTGGCCGCCGCGCGGTATCCGCCCGTCGCCGCCCAGTGTTGAGGGAGCACCGCCGCCGCCGCCGCCGCCGCCGCCGCCGCCGCCCAGTGCCGAGGGAGCGCCGCCGCCGCCGCCGCCGCCGCGACCCTGACCCGCCGCCCCCGGCCCGGACACAGCCGAAATCGATGCGGCGACCGGCGACGGCCGCTGAACTCGGCCGAGCCCGACTACTCTGAGAGACGGTCGGACAGTGCGGGCCGCAGTGTCCCGCCCCGGCGCCGCACGGTGACCGGCCACAGTGGCTCGAGTGAGGCGGTCACGTGCCGAGTGACCCGCTGTGACACGCGGTGAATCGGTGGCGCTGTGAGGAGCTGACCGGTGGTCTGCCGACATGGCCGGCACAGGTACGTACATCGCGCTGCGGCCCGGTGCCGGTGACATCAGAGCGCGGGGGCGGGCCGCGCCGGGATGGGACGCGGGTGCGCCGCCGCGTCAGGTGCGGCGGCCCGCCGTGACGTCACGATCCGGACCGGAGGGGGGCGGGGAGGGCGCCGGAACCGCCGCGGCGCGCAACAGGCTGCCGGTGCGGACGCGGCTCTGAGCGGGATGTTAATCCGCGGTCGGTGACCGGTGGTGTTCGGGGTCCGGCGGTCAGCCCGCCGCGCCCTGCAGACGGACCGGCAGCGGCTCCGCGGCGGGGCGGGGCTGTCCGCGGGGTCAGCTAAGTCATACTGCTGCTGTCACCGCTGCCGGGTCTGTCTGCCGGGTCTGTCTGCCGGGTCTGTCTGCCGCGTCTGTCTGCCGGGTCTGTCTGCCGGGTCTGTCTGCCGGGTCTGTCTGCCGGGTCTGTCTGCCGGGTCTGTCTGCCGGTGCCGGGTCTGTCTGCCGGGTCTGTCTGCCGGGTCTGTCTGCCGGGTCTGTCTGCCGGGTCTGTGTGCCGCGTCTGTCTGCCGCGTCTGTCTGCCGGGTCTGTCTGCCGGGTCTGTCCGCCGGGTCTGTCTGCCGGGTCTGTCTGTCGGGTCTGTCTGCCCGGTCTGTCTGCCGGGTCTGTCTGCCGGGTCTGTCTGCCGGGGCTGTCTGCCGGGTCTGTCTGCCGGGTCTGTCTGCCGGGTATGTCTGCCGGGTCCTGCCGGGTCTGTCTGCCAGGTCTGTCCGCCGGGTCTGTCTGCCGGGTCTGTCTGCCGGGTCTGTCTGCCGGGTCTGTCTGCCGGGTCTGTCTGCCGGGTCTGTCTGCCGGATCTGTGCCAGGTCTGTCTGCCAGGTCTGTCTGCCAGGTCTGTCTGCCGGGTCTGTCTGCCAGGTCTGTCTGCCGGGTCTGTCTGCCGGGTCTGTCTGCCGGGTCTGTCCGCCGGGTCTGTCTGCCGGGTCTGTCTGCCGGGTCTGTCTACCGGGTCTGTCTGCCGGGTCTGTCTGCCGCGTCTGTCTGCCGCGTTTGTCTGCCGCGTCTGTCTGCCGGGTCTGTCTGCCGGGTCTGTCTGCCGGGTCTGTCTGCCGGGTCTGTCTGCCGCGTCTGTCTGCCGGGTCTGTCTGCCGGGCCTGTCTGCCCGTCTGTGACCTGGTCTGTGTGTCTGTGTGCGGGCGTCATGCGGCTCCCCTGCTGGGCGGTCCTGTGTCACGCCTGTCACGGTTATCACGGGTCCGTGCCACGGTGTTCACGGATTCGTGTCACGGCTGTCACGGGTCCGTGCCACGGCTGTCACGGGTCCGTGTCACGGTCATCACGGTGACCGGAACAGGCGCGACAGGCGGACGGCGGATCCCGGCCGCGCCGCCCTCTGCCGCCGGTGCGCCGATTTCCTCGCCGCCGCGCCGTGTTTGTGCCGCGCGGTGCGGGCGGACGTGAGGCGGCGAGCGGACGTGAGCCGGACTGCCTGGCTGACCGCTGGCTACGGTGTAGTCCGGCTCTATGACTGTGTCGCGGTACACACGAGTGAGGTGTTTTCCTGGGATGGCACGCTGCACGGTGGCACGGCTGCGCGGCGGTACGGCCCTGCGTCGTACGGTGTGTCAAAGTGACGAGGCCACGTTGAGTGCCACTCTGCCATATCCACCAACCTGGTCACAGCCGGATTTGTCTCCTAGTTGACAGCTGATGGCAAATACCGGTGGTTAGCTTGCTCCTGCGATTAATGTTACTCGAAGGAAAAGGAAATTCTAAACAATGGGAAGAAGAGGGTAGTTGAGCATCTGTCACCGTAGCTCTCTAAAGACTGGCAGCTTCATGACACTGGTCTCAGAGGTGATTCAGTAGCGGCTGATCTACGCTCCTTCCCTCCCCGCCCCCCTCCTTCCTCTTTTGGCGGCCGCATTTTCCTATCGAGCCACCGTATGACGTCAGTTACGCCTGCTGACGCCAGTTCCGCCTTATGAGACGCCAGTTCCGCCTTATGAGACGCCAGTTCCGCCTTATGAGACGCCAGTTCCGCCTTATGAGACGCCAGTTCCGCCTTATGAGACGCCAGTTCCGCCTTATGAGACGCCAGTTCCGCCTTATGAGACGCCAGTTCCGCCGTCCGTTCCTGGACTGCTACCGCCTCTCTGCCTCCACCGCTACCGCTTCTGCCTCCACTGCTACCGGTTCTGCCACCACCTCTTCCGCCAGCCCTATCACCTACGCCACAACACCGCCTCTGTCACTACCACTGCCGCCCCTGCCTCCACCGCCCATGCTGCTGCCAACACCGCCGCTGCCGCCTCACCAGCTCTACCGCCGCTGCCGCCTCACCAGCTCTACCGCCGCTGCCGCCTCACCAGCTCTACCGCCGCTGCCCCTGTCACCAGCTCTACCGGCGCTGCCCCTGTCACCAGCTCTACCGCCGCTGCCCCTGTCACCAGCTCTACCGCCGCTGCCCCTGTCACCAGCTCTACCACCACTACCGCCTCCGATGAGTCCGTTTTTACCGCCGTCTTTGCCCCCGCCGCCACCACTCCCTCTCTGCGGCCGCTGCCGAAGCCACCTTTTCAAGGCTGCGTGGCGGCGTCCACACAGTGCCGACATATACGGGAAATCTGCATATCTGGTCTGCGCGGTACCCGCTCCGTCTGTGCCGTAACCCGTGTGCCGAACTGAGCGCACCTCAGACACCTCTGTCCTTGTGAGGTCGGTTTGGCTGCCCCGACTCATTTGAATCACTTCGGCTTGTGCGCGGCATTGGCACTAGTTTTGTGCTGAATTGTATCATTATATAGCTTATTTGCCCGACAGAGCGGAGGTTTCGGTGAAGTGTTCTTTGACGTAATATCGTCATTGATCGTCGGAACACACTCATCTTAAGCTTCGTGTCAAGCCTTGTGCTCTGCTACCACGAACAGTGTTCATTAAGTTTCTACGATGGAAGGTCAGTTATTCGTCTTCTGCATTATCCCTCGCCCTACGGGGGGGGGGGGGAGGGGGGGGGGGCAGATTCTGGCCTCCCCAGTGTTTTTCACTTGCCGCTTCTAAACCGTTAGGCCTAGCGTCCTGAAACTTTGTGACTTTTCCCAAAATTGACACGTGTTGTGTCAAAATTTTGAAAAAATTGGTCCAGTAGAGGCGGTTCCAGGCTGTTGTTTTGGGGAGGGTGTTACGAAGGCGGTTTTGCGTCGCATAATTCCTTCGTGGTTTGCAGTGCCATAAATGCGTCAGAAACAATTTCAAATTCAAATGCATCATAGATACTGGGATTGTACGTATTTTTGGGGCAGAGGCGCAATCAGGATAAACAAATTGGAGGCGATACCCACCCTCAAATTAGGTCCAACTTGAAATTAGTAAGATGATAAAAGCGTTACGCGCATGGTGACCCCATGTTTTTTTCTCCTGGATCCGCCTATGCGCAATATATCAAATTTAACAAATTACAGCATATAATACCCACATGTGACGTTCATGTCCCAAACAATCACGAACAGCGCATATTTTTTTATCTCCAGAAAATCCCCCCATTTTACATTCCCTGATACGCCTATTTTTTTTTTGTCTTTTGATATATTACATACCAGTACATTTGAAGCTCAAAAACGTTTGGAGCATGCAAATCGGTCGAGCCACATGGCTGCAATGGCCTTTCAAAAAGCATCCACATTTTTCGTTTTTTTTGCCCCCTGGCCCCAATTTTTGAACAAGACAAAAATTTCGGGGACCAAAAAGAGATCCTGTCATGACTAATCGAATGGCGTTTTCCCCATCGAAATCGACCGAGCGGTTCTCGAGATCTCTGTGGGGGGAGGGGGGGGGGGTGGCGGTCAGAATCTGCACCCCCGCAGGTTAACGTAATTCTGGCCGCCCGCAGGCAGCACTGCAGCAGTATTAAAGAGATGGTAAACAACGGAAGGAAACCTGCTATAAACTGATGGAGCCCGATAGCTACATCACGCTCTCACATCGCCACCCCGATAGCTACATCACGCTCTCACATCGCCACCCCGATAGCTACATCACGCTCTCACATCACCACCCCGATAGCTACATCACGCTCTCACATCACCACCCCGATAGCTACATCACGCTCTCACATCACCACCCCGATAGCTACATCACGCTCTCACATCACCACCCCGATAGCTACATCACGCTCTCACATCACCACCCCGATAGCTACATCACGCTCTCACATCACCACCCCGATAGCTACATCACGCTCTCACATCGCCACCCCGATAGCTACATCACGCTCTCACATCACCACCCCGATAGCTACATCACGCTCTCACATCGCCACCCCGATAGCTACATCACGCTCTCACATCGCCACCCCGATAGCTACATCACGCTCTCACATCGCCACCCCGATAGCTACATCACGCTCTCACATCGCCACCCCGATAGCTACATCACGCTCTCACATCGCCACCCCGATAGCTACATCACGCTCTCACATCGCCACCCCGATAGCTACATCACGCTCTCACATCACCACCTAATCCCGCGTATCCCGATGTATAGTTTAGTGTAGCATAGTTCAAGTTTACCGTCGTTCAGAAGCGCGGTCGGTGCCATCCTATAAACACGGGCGGAGGGGACGCCTCGGACCGATAGCGCTCTCTGGACTGTGTCGTAACACCATCCCATCACCTGCTCGTGTCGCCCGTCACCGACCGCTGCCGTTGATGCCGGACCTCAGCCGACGGAGACCCAGCGTGTGCAGCGCACCGGCAGTGTGTATGTACTGTATACCGCTGAGGCCAGCTGCACGGAGCGATCTGTCAAACTGTTCACCGGAGCTGGGAATCCCAGCTGGCCGGTAACTGACTGGCGCCGACGCTCCGGCCGGTATCAGACGCGCTGGGATACACTGGGGTGGTCAGATGGTACCGCGATAGCTCGGCCCAGCGCGGCCGGCGCGAGCTGCCGATACCTCCAGCCAGGGAATTCGTAGACATCTCTGTCCGTATAAAGACAAAACGAAGCAAACTATTAGCACAGCATAGAACCTCTGCTGTTGTATCCTTCCCCACAGCTGGTCACTGCCCTCCAAACGCCCTCCCTGCTCTGCTGTGTGTACGGGCTGTGTGTACGATACGGGCTGTGTGTACGGTACGGGCTGTGTGTACGGTACGGGCTGTGTGTACGGTACGGGCTGTGTGTACGGTACGGGCTGTGTGTACGGTACGGGCTGTGTGTACGGTACGGGCTGTGTGTACGGTACGGGCTGTGTGTACGGGCTGTGTGTACGGTACGGGCTGTGTGTACGGGCTGTGTACGGTACGGCTGTGTGTACGGTCTGTGTACAGTACGGTCTGTGTGTACGGGCTGTGTACGGGCTGTGTGTACGGGCTGTGTACGGGCTGTGTGTACGGTACGGGCTGTGTGTACGGTACGGGTTGTGTGTACGGGCTGCTGTGGACGGGCTGCTGTGTACGGGCTGTGTGTACGGTACGGGCTGTGTGTACGGTACGGGCTGTGTGTACGGTACGGGCTGTGTGTACGGGCTGTGTGTACGGGCTGTGTGTACGGGCTGTGTGTACGGGCTGTGTGTACGGGCTGTGTGTACGGTACGGGCTGTGTGTACGGGCTGTGTGTACGGGCTGTGTGTACGGGATGTGTGTACGGTACGGGCTGTGTGTACGGTACGGGCTGTGTGTTCGGTACGGGCTGTGTGTACGGTACGGGCTGTGTGTACGGTACGGGCTGTGTGTACGGTACGGGCTATGTGTACGGGATGTGTGTACGGTACGGGCTGTGTGTACGGGCTGCTTTGGACGGGCTGCTGTGGACGGGCTGCTGTGTACGGGCTGTGTGGACGGTACGGGCTGTGTGTACGGGCTGTGTGTACGGTACGGGCTGTGTGTACGGTACGGGCTGTGTGTACGGGATGTGTGTACGGTACGGGCTGTGTGTACGGTACGTGTGTACGGTACGGGCTGTGTGTACGGTACGGGCTGTGTGTACGGGACGGGCTGTGTGTACGGGCTGTGTGTACGGTACGGACTGTGTGTACGGGCTGTGTGTACGGGCTGTGTGTACGGTACGGGCTGTGTGTACGGTCTGTGTGTACGGTACGGGCTGTGTGTACGGGCTGTGTGTACGGTACGGGCTGTGTGTACGGGCTGTGTGTACGGTACGGACTGTGTGTACGGTACGGGCTGTGTGTACGGGCTGTGTGTACGGTACGGGCTGTGTGTACGGTACGGGCTGTGTGTACGGGCTGTGTGTACGGTACGGGCTGTGTGTACGGTACGGGCTGTGTGTACGGTCTGTGTGTACGGTACGGGCTGTGTGTACGGGCTGTGTGTACGGTACGGGCTGTGTGTACGGGCTGTGTGTACGGTACGGGCTGTGTGTACGGGCTGTGTGTACGGTACGGG
This sequence comes from Chirona hameri, assembly GCA_036785665.1. Taxonomy (NCBI): domain Eukaryota; kingdom Metazoa; phylum Arthropoda; class Thecostraca; order Balanomorpha; family Balanidae; genus Chirona; species Chirona hameri. Next base: position 82,815 of record JAXIVJ010001031.1, read on the forward strand.
CTGTTTGTACGGGCTGTGTGTACGGTACGGGCTGTGTGTACGGGCTGTGTGTACGGGCTGTGTACGGGCTGTGTGTACGGGCTGTGTGTACGGTACGGGCTGTGTGTACGGGCTGTGTGTACGGGCTGTGTGTACGGTACGGGCTGTGTGTACGGGCTGTGTGTACGGGCTGTGTGTACGGTACGGGCTGTGTGTACGGGCTGTGTGTACGGTACGGGCTGTGTGTACGGGCTGTGTGTACGGGCTGTGTGTACGGTACGGGCTGTGTGTACGGACTGTGTGTACGGTGCGGGCTGTGTGTACGGGCTGTGTGTACGGGCTGTGTGTACGGGCTGTGTGTACGGGCTGTGTACGGGCTGTGTGTACGGGCTGTGTGTACGGTACGGGCTGTGTGTACGGGCTGTGTGTACGGGCTGTGTGTACGGGCTGTGTGTACGGGCTGTGTGTACGGGCTGTGTGTATGGGCTGTGTGTACGGGCTGTGTGTACGGGCTGTGTGTACGGTACGGGCTGTGTGTACGGGCTGTGTGTACGGTCTGTGTGTACGGGCTGTGTGTGCGGTACGGGCTGTGTGTGCGGTACGGGCTGTGTGTACGGGCTGTGTGTACGGTACGGGCTGTGTGTACGGGCTGTGTACGGGCTGTGTGTACGGGCTGTGTGTACGGTACGGGCTTCTGCGGTCGGCATTGAAACGCTCGCACGGCGTTAATGATATGATAATGATAACAAACAGTCGGTTGGGCGGGCGGAGATGGCGCCCTTGTCCGATGCTGGTGTGTGCGTGTGCGTGTGCGTGTGCGTGTGCGTGTGCGTGTGCGTGTGCGTGTGCGTGTGCGTGTGCGTGTGCGTGTGCGTGCGTGTGCGTGTGCGTGTGCGTGTGCGTGTGCGTGTGCGTGTGCGTGTGCGTGTGCGTGTGCGTGTGCGTGTGCGTGCGGTCGCAACGCCAGCCAGTCGCCAGGTTTGGATGTTCTTATCAGTGATTGCTCGTATCGCCACCCAGGATTCACGAAAGTGTATTACGGGGAACGTGTCGAAACTGCAACGAGTCTATGCTTGTTGAAGTCATGTGCGACATACTAGCACGGACTCGATATGAATGTCTTGCATTTCAATGTCCCAGAGTGGGATGCAAAAGCTTCAACTGCTTCTGAAACGGTGACAATACTCAAAAGGTAACAAATGGTAACTCTCCCGTTATCTTGACCGTGACATTGCCGACATTGTGGCAAGCTTGCTTGGCGACAATTAAATCGATACGGTCATGATCGGCCCTCGGCAGGTGGCAGCCATCTCCCAGCCATCTCCCTTGCCGATGTAGCCCGATTCGGATGGGTGGAGTGGTGCTGTGTAGGTGCTCTGTAGGACGGGCGAATGGTTACATAAATACAGCTGTGGTGTTGACGCCCCTATCTGTCCGTGTCTGTGTCTGTGTCTGTGTGGCGGCGGTGTTAGCCGCGCCTCGGTTCTGACCTGCCTCTCTGTGTCTCTCTGTCTCTCTCTCTATGTGTGCTCAGGAAAGCGGCGCTGTAAGGCGCTGTTCAGTTCTGATCTCTGTCTCTCTCTGTGTGCTCAGGAAGGCGGCGCTGTAAGGCGCTGTTCAGTTCTGATCTCTGTCTCTCTCTGTGTGCTCAGGGAGGCGGCGCTGTAAGGCGCTGTTCAGTTCTGATCTCTGTCTCTCTCTGTGTGCTCAGGAAGGCGGCGCTGTAAGGCGCTGTTCAGTTCTGATCTCTGTCTCTCTGTGTGCTTAGGGAGGCGGCGCTGTAAGGCGCTGTTCAGTTCTGATCTCTGTCTCTCTCTCTGTGTGCTCAGGAAGGCGGCGCTGTAAGGCGCTGTTCAGTTCTGATCTCTGTCTCTCTCTGTGTGCTCAGGAAGGCGGCGCTGTAAGGCGCTGTTCAGTTCTGATCTCTGTCTCTCTCTGTGTGCTCAGGGAGGCGGCGCTGTAAGGCGCTGTTCAGTTCTGATCTCTGTCTCTCTCTGTGTGCTCAGGAAGGCGGCGCTGTAAGGCGCTGTTCAGTTCTGATCTCTGTCTCTCTCTGTGTGCTCAGGGAGGCGGCGCTGTAAGGCGCTGTTCAGCTATAACCCGGAGAAGGCGGACGAGCTCGGTCTGAAGCTGAACGACATCATCGACGTGCTGGAGGAGGTGGAGCCCGGCTGGTGGAAGGGATCGCTCAACGGAAAGGTGAGAAGCGCTGACATCAGTCCCTCAGCAGCTGCCCTGAAACGCCGCGGATAGTTATATTATGCGCTGTCCAATGGCTTCAATAGGCTGTAAGTCAGTTCTATCTGAGAATAGCGAAAACGGACCTATCAGCATTGATTGCAGTCTAATTAGTATCGATGATCTCGTGGTCACGATTCTTGTGCGTAATATAAATATGCCTGTGCTGCTTACCGAGCTGTTAACGTGCCTGTGCTGCTTACCGAGCTGTTAACGTGCCTGTGCTGCTTACCGAGCTGTTAACGTGCCTGTGCTGCTTACCGAGCTGTTAACGTGCCTGTGCTGCTTACCGAGCTGTTAACGTGCCTGTGCTGCTTACCGAGCTGTTAACGTGCCTGTGCTGCTTACCGAGCTGTTAACGTGCCTGTGCTGCTTACCGAGCTGTTAACGTGCCTGTGCTGCTTACCGAGCTGTTAACGTGCCTGTGCTGCTTACCGAGCTGTTAACGTGCCTGTGCTGCTTACCGAGCTGTTAACGTGCCTGTGCTGCTTACCGAGCTGTTAACGTGCCTGTGCTGCTTACCGAGCTGTTAACGTGCCTGTGCTGCTTACCGAGCTGTTAACGTGCCTGTGCTGCTTACCGAGCTGTTAACGTGCCTGTGCTGCTTACCGAGCTGTTAACGTGCCTGTGCTGCTTACCGAACTGTTAACGTGCCTGTGCTGCTTACCGAGCTGTTAACGGCACGATTTAGACATGCTTCACATATCGGTACATCAATACCTGCCTTACGCTGACACCCACACACATACACAAACACGGCACTGTGTGGATACAGCGACAGAGGGGCGAGGTCGGGCTCACCTCACGGAGCCCACTATCAAGTGTGCACACTCGCGCTCTCCACCCACAGATAGCCGCCTGTCGGCCCGGCCGGCCGGCCCGCTCACTCGCTCGGTCGGTCTGTATGCGACCTTTGTGCCGCGTCTGGCATGTCAGTCGGCCGACCAAACGCGGCGTGTCTGTACCCGCTTTACACAGCTATCACCAGACAGAGCCGGGCCGGGCCGCGCTGGGGCTGAGGCCGGGACTGTGAACTGGGCCGGGGCGGGCGGGGGCTGGGTTCCCTCCGGCCCGGCCCGGCCCGGCAACAGCGGCCGTCTGGGGCACCGCTGCTGTCATGCTGCTGCCGCTGGTCTGCCGGGCTGCTGCTGTCGCTGGTCTGCCGGGCTGCTGCTGTCGCTGGTCTGCCGGGCTGCTGCTGTCGCTGGTCTGCCGGGCTGCTGCTGTCGCTGGTCTGCCGGGCTGCTGCTGTCGCTGGTCCGCCGGGCTGCTGCTGTCGCTGGTCTGCCGGGCTGCTGCTGTCGCTGGTCTGCCGGGCTGCTGCTGTCGCTGGTCCGCCGGGCTGCTGTTGTCGCTGGTCCGCCGGGCTGCTGCTGTCGCTGGTCTGCCGTGCTGCTGCTGTCGCTGATCTGCCGGGCTGCTGCTGTCGCTGGTCCGCCGTGCTGCTGCTGTCGCTGGTCTGCCGGGCTGCTGCTGTCGCTGGTCTGCCGGGCTGCTGCTGTCGCTGGTCTGCCGGGCTGCTGCTGTCGCTGGTCTGCCGGGCTACTGCTGTCGCTGGTCTGCCGGGCTGCTGCTGTCGCTGGTCCACCGGGCTGCTGCTGTCGCCGTCACTCACTGGGACTCTGTGATAACGGGCCAGGCAGGCGGCAGCGGCGCGGCAGCACTGACCGCCGCCGCCGTCGGTCGGCTGGCTGGCTGGCTGGCTGGCTGGCTGGCTGGCTGGCTGGCTGGCTGGCTGGCTGGCTGGCTGGCTGGCTGGCTGGCTGGCTGGCTGGCTGGCTGGCTGGCTGGCTGGCTGGCTGGCTGGCTGGCTGGCTGGCTGGCTGGCTGGCTGGCTGGCTGGCTGGCTGGCTGGCTGGCTGGCTGGCTGGCTGGCTGGCTGGCTGGCTGGCTGGCTGGCTGGCTGGCTGGCTGGCTGGCTGGCTGGCTGGCTGGCTGGCTGGCTGGCTGGCTGGCTGGCTGGCTGGCTGGCTGGCTGGCTGGTCTGCCGGAGCAGTCATGTTTATGTATTCCCGATATCGGCGATGTATTAAGTCACCCGTGGGCAGAGCTCACCCATGCCCTTGTTCGGACCGGTAGCGCTCTGCTTGATTGAAAATGGGAAATTATGGTTAGTGCGTTAGAGTAATTTATAGGTGAGAGGTCTACAAGCTGAGTAACCTCCCTTCGGGGCTGCTCACAGAGTGAATGTTTATACGATACCTTGCCAGGAGCAATGCTTTGGATGTAGCTCGCTCGTGTATGTTACCGCTGCGACTGTGCTTCACCGTGGCTCTCCTTACCGAAGATGGGATCTTCCGAAACGCCCAGCGCTCGTTCTGTGTGATGCAATGTATGGCGGCGCTTTGCGACCCGAGCGCTGAGACGAAAATCAAATCTGCATCTGGGCATATTGCCATCCTAGCTCTTTTAGATAGCTGCTCTGGGTATTTTCTTTTACTTAGCAGCTTCACGCCGTGTTTCGCTGTTGAAAAAGTCGCCGCTATAAATCAGAAACAAAGCCGCTGCAGCTCTGTATGAAAAGAGATCGTACGGCTCGCCTGACCGTCTATATGTGATTGCGGCGCATTGAGTCTCTGCAGCTCTGTATGAGAAGAGATCGTACGGCTCGCCTGACCGTCTATATGTGATTGCGGCGCATTGAGCCTCTGCAGCTCTGTATGAGAAGAGATCGTACGGCTCGCCTGACAGTCTATATGTGATTGCGGCGCATTGAGCCGCGCTTTCCTTCGTAAGCGTTCCGGCATGTGTAGCCGTACAGCTGTATCGCTTAGTCAGCTGTATCGCTTAGTCAGCTGTACCGCTTAGTCAGCTGTATCGCTTAGTCAGCTGTACCGCTTAGTCAGCTGTATCGCTTAGTCAGCTGTACCGCTTAGTCAGCTGTACCGCTTAGTCAGCTGTATCGCTTAGTCAGCTGTATCGCTTAGTCAGCTGTATCGCTTAGTCAGCTGTATCGCTTAGTCACGGCGTGCGATGTGACAGCCGCGCCCCGTGGCAGGGGCGCAGCACGGCCGGAGGTGACGGTGCAGCCACCGGCGGATCCGGGGGACAGGAGCAAATTCCCCCCACATTCCACGCTCGACGGGGGCGGCAATAGAAATTAGCCCCCCTTCCAAATCCGCTGAAACCGGCGATGAAAAATGGGTACTGACTGCGAAAAATAACTTCTTGCGAAATAAATATATCCTTATTTTTGTCAAGTTCGTGTTTCCTCTATTTGGTATAATTTTGGTAGCAGTATGGAAAATGGCGCGTGCATATTTTGAAATATCGAATACAAAATCCAGACCCATTATACTTAAGTAGCCATACGTCAGCAAAAACTAAAGATATTGGTTTGAAATTTGGTTTGGGTATTGTCCATGCTTCGTTCTCAAATATATATTCCGGTTTTTGCAACATGTTTGGAAATTTTGATTTTGTGGATTTTTTCTCTAAAAAAAACAGTTTTTCATCAAATCATATCAATACCAAATCATTAAAAAGCCGGAATATATATATATATATATATATATATATATATATATATATATATATATATATATATATATATATATATATATATATATATATATATATATCATGTATCATGTATGAGTCATGTATGAGTCATGTATATATATTGGAGAACCAAGTATGGACGATGCCCAAACCAAATTTCAAAGCAATATCTTGAGTGTTGACTGACTTGGGCTCCCTAAGAATGATAAGTACCTTGGACCCCCCCCCCCCCGGGTCAACAACTTTTCGCTGATGAAGCGGAGCGAAATTTTAGCCCCCCCCCCCCCATTCTGGAACCCGCCAGTGGTTCCCGCAGAACCCGCCAGTGGGTGCAGCCGGACGGTACGACCTGAGCGGCTCCGCCCACCGGCACGATACGGCCTAGGGCGACCGGCGACCGCCTCTCCCTCGGGAGTGGGACAGTGCGATCCTCGGGACCAAGACCAGCCCTGGCCGGCGACCGCCTCTCCCTCGGGAGTGAGACAGTGCGATCCTCGGGGACCAAGACCAGCCCTGGGATTCTGGCATTATTCTGTGACAAAAATACATTAAAATCAAAGGGAACTCACTATATGGTAGCCGTTTTTGTGTCCGTTTCGTGTCCGGATCGCCTGAGTTCGTCCTCTGCGGCGACTGCGGCGTTGTCGTCGAGCGGTGTGCTTCCCTGTCGCCCCCCCGCCGTCAGCAGCCGTGCAGTATCGGCGCTGAGGGGTGCGGAGTGAGGGCTCCTCACTCGGCCCGGGCCCCGCTCTGGATAAATAATCCAGTCATCAGTGTCGCTATGTACCGGCGGCGGCGGCGGTGGTACACCGGCGTGGCGGCGCCCAGTGTCGATAGCCGCGGCTCTGCCCTTATTTGGGCAGCGGCCGCCGCCGGCAGTCGTGCTATTGGCATTGTCGGCCGGCCGGAGCAGCCGACGGAGTGTCGAACGGCTAACGGCAGACCCCGCCCCGCCCCGCCCACCTCCACCTCCACAGCCCCACAGCCCCACAGACCCGGTCCACTGGCCCACATGCCGGAGGCGGCGGCGGCGGCATCTGTCGTCACGGCGCACAGTGGCCACGGGACCGGGACACGAGCAGCTATAATGGAGCCAACAGGTCGTGACACGGGTACACGGGGCCGCGGGCAGCTATAATGGAGCCAACAGGTCATGTCACGGGACCGGGCCGCGGGCAGCTATAATGGAGCCAACAGGTCGTGACACGGGACCGGGACACGGGCAGCTATAATGGAGCCAACAGGTCGTGTCACGGGACCGGGACACGGGCAGCTATAATGGAGCCAACAGGTCATGCCACGGGACCGGCCCGCGGGCAGCTATAATGGAGCCAGCAGGTCATGTCACGGGACCGGCCCGCGGGCAGCTATAATGGAGCCAGCAGGTCATGTCACGGGACCGGCCCGCGGGCAGCTATAATGGAGCCAGCAGGTCGTGGCACGGGATCAGGACACGGGCAGCTATAATGGAGCCAACAGGTCATGTCACGGGACCGGGACACGGGCAGCTATAATGGAGCCAACAGGTCATGTCACGAGACCGGGACACGGGCAGCTATAATGGAGCCAACAGGTCATGTCACGAGACCGGGACACGGGCAGCTATAGTGCAGCCAACAGGTCGTGACACGGGACCGGGACACGGGCAGCTATAATGGAGCCAACAGGTCATGTCACGGGACCGGGACACGGGCAGCTATAATGGAGCCAACAGGTCATGTCACGGGACCGGGACACGGGCAGCTATAGTGCAGCCAACAGGTCATGTCACGAGACCGGGACACGGGCAGCTATAATGGAGCCAACAGGTCATGTCACGAGACCGGGACACGGGCAGCTATAATGCAGCCAGCAGGTCGTGACACGGGACCGGGACACGGGCAGCTATAATGGAGCCAACAGGTCATGTCACGGGACCGGGACACGGGCAGCTATAATGGAGCCAACAGGTCATGTCACGGGACCGGGACACGGGCAGCTATAGTGCAGCCAACAAGTCGTGACACGGGACCGGGGAGCGGGCAGCTATAATGGAGCCAACAGGTCGTGACAACGGGGATTGATCGAAGATACGCACTAGAGCTGGCGCTTCTTGGGTTTTGACAAAGCGGAGCTCATTCAGATCTTAACTCGAAAGCCCACACCGGCCCACACAGAACGGTTCGAACATTCCTCTCAAAATTGCACAGATAAAATCAGCTGTTCGCTGAAGAGTTCAAATATTGGTGATGGATCACTTTGCAAACATTGCTTCATTTCTCGCATACCAGTGGATCCCTCGACTTCGTTTGGCGGATCTAAGACCTCAGTGGATCCGGCATCCAGATCCTAGGGATCGGGTTCCGAGTTCCGTTTTAGGGTGCACGCATGTGTCTGTCAATCATTAAATATGCACCTTGTCAATCAAATCGCTCAGTATGCGTTCAGGATTCTTGCATCCTCGTTTTAGGTAATGCTGAACTCATGCATTGCTGATCATGCATGCTGTATGATCTCATTGCATTTATAGATGAACTAGTTCCGGATGGAATTTGCGCCACCTAGCGGCGGGTTATAACACGGGTCACGTTCGGAAGCCGCTCGGTGTGACGGCAGACGTGACGCCTGATAGTGACGCTGATACCGCTGTGGCCATGTGGGTCCGGCGCTGTCCGCGTGGGGCGGGTATCGGAGGTATCGGAGGTATCGGTGGTATCGGCGGGTATCGGAGGTATCGGAGGTATCGGAGGTATCGGCGGGTATCGGAGGTATCGGCGGGTATCGGAGGTATCGGCGGGTATCGGAGGTATCGGTGGTATCGGTGGTATCGGTGGTATCGGTGGTATCGGCGGGTATCGGAGGGTATCGGAGGTATCGGCGGGTATCGGTGGTATCGGCGGGTATCGGAGGGTATCGGAGGTATCGGCGGGTATCGGAGGTATCGGTGGTATCGGTGGTATCGGCGGGTATCGGAGGGTATCGGAGGTATCGGCGGGTATCGGAGGGGTGCTGGGGGTGGCCGGGTGCCGGGGAGCGGCTGCAGCAGCCCGTGGGCGTCCGTCGCCCTGCAGAGCCGCCGCTGCCGTGTCACCGGCCTTGGCACCTCGGCCTGCCTCGGCCGGCCGCTCCGTGAGCAGTGTGCAGCGTGCTCCGTCTCCTGCACCGACTGACGGCGACCACTCCCCTCTGCCCTGTGCGCTGCACTCTCGGCAGCACAGGTCGCCGTCGCGGGGCCCGGGGCCAGGGTGTCCGCCGGCCGCCTCAGTGGCAGAGGTACGCGCCGCAGGAGCGGTGGCGCGCGCGCGTCCGGTCCGTGTGCGGCGTCCGGTACCACCCGCTGTACCACTTGTTGTGCCTCTCGGTGTATCTGCGCGTCAGTGTGTTTCAGTGTTACTGCCAAGTGTCAGCTGGTACCGGCCATAAGCCAAGTCTCCGCGGCTCCAGGACTGCCGCTGCGACGTGCTGCTCCCCAGTGCCGTGTGTCACGTGTGACGCTGCCGTGTGTCACGTGTGACGCTGCCGTGTGTCACGTGTGTCACGTGTGACGCTGCCGTGTGTCACGTGTGTCACGTGTGACGCTGCCGTGTCTCACGTGTGACGCTGCCGTGTGCCACGTGTGTCACGTGTGACGCTGCCGTGTGCCACGTGTGTCACGTGTGACGCTGCCGTGTGTCACGTGTGTCACGTGTGACGCTGCCGTGTGTCACGTGTGACGCTGCCGTGTGTCACGTGTGACGCTGCCGCCTGTCACGTGTGACGGTCGCAGCCCCGCCTGACGCTGCCGCCGCCGCCAGGTGGGCGTGTTCCCGTCCAACTTCGTGGAGGAGGTGCCGCCGCCGCCGGACGCCGACGCCGTCCAGGAGATCAAGCCGAAGCCGGTGAAGGGCGTCGGCCTGGGCGACATCCTGCGAGACGTCAAGAGCCGGCCGCCGCCACCGCAGCTACCGCGTCCGCCCGACCCGATACCCGCGCCCCAGCTGCCACCCAAGCCAGGTCGGTCACACGGGCGGCGCGGGCGAGGTCTGTGTGTTCAGTGTCTGTGGGCAGAGCTGTGTGTTAATGTCTGGTGTGTGTGTGTGTGCGTGTGGGCTGAGGTTTCGGATGGTGGTGGGTAGAAGGTAGTGGGTAGAAGGTAGTGGGCAGAAGGTTGTGGGTAGAAGGTAGTGACGCTGTTCTATCTGAGTTGTCAGTCAGTGGTCAGCTGTTGGCGGTGGTGGTGGTGGTTACTCGCTTAGTTTGAGACGCTGTGTATCCCCTGTTTTGGGCTGGTGAAGTCTGTCTGCTTACTGGACTGTGGTAGGTCAGTTACTGCGATTACAAACATCTGAACCAGAGGATCCTCGGGAGACCAGTGAGCTGTGTCCTGTCGCCGGACTGGCGGCGGACGCTCCCCTCCTTCCCTCCAAACCTCTGTGCGGCGTGCCAGGCCGAACGGCCGTGACCTTTGGTCACGTTTTCCAACTCACACGTCGCTATGTTTTACCAGACATTCAGCCTGTAAATCGCCATAGCACACCAGTACGGTCGCTTGTTTTTGGTCTCTCCGACCGATACACTTCTGTAGCTATTGTGCATCGCGAGATCGAACCGCGAGCACACGATTCATGCACATTGAACAATCCTCTGCTTGGTGTTTTGGACATGAGGCCTATATGCGTCCTGCGCACGTGAATGCAATGGATATTTTGTTTGAACTGGCAAATCAGTGTCCTCAGTTTAGAGGCCCGGATGTGCCCTTACCCGACCGTTTCCCGTGCACTGACTGTCGCTGTGTTCACTGGACAAGTCATTTATATTCCTGAATGAAAGCATGTCTGTCTACGTCTGGCTCGCCATGCGAACACACGCAGCTGTTTCCCTCTCGCCTCTGACCTGTTCATCTCTTTTGTGGGTTGTTCCCTCTCGCCTCTGACCTGTTCATCTCTTGTGTGGGTTGTTCCCTCTCGCCTCTGACCTGTTCATCTCTTTTGTGGGTTGTTCCCTCTCGCCTCTGACCTGTTCATCTCTTGTGTGGGTTGTTCCCTCTCGCCTCTGACCTGTTCATCTCTTGTGTGGGTTGTTCCCTCTCGCCTCTGACCTGTTCATCTCTTGTGTGAGTTGTTCCCTCTCGCCTCTGACCTGTTCATCTCTTGTGTGGGTTGTTCCCTCTCGCCTCTGACCTGTTCATCTCTTGTGTGGGTTGTTCCCTCTCGCCTCTGACCTGTTCATCTCTTGTGTGGGTTGTTCCCTCTCGCCTCTGACCTGTTCATCTCTTGTGTGGGTTGTTCCCTCTCGCCTCTGACCTGTTCATCTCTTGTGTGGGTTGTTCCCTCTCGCCTCTGACATGTTCATCTCTTGTGTGGGTTGTTCCCTCTCGCCTCTGACCTGTTCATCTCTTGTGTGGGTTGTTCCCTCTCGCCTCTGACATGTTCATCTCTTGTGTGGGTTGCTGGTGCGGAGTGTCGTTTGAGACTCCGTGCTTCCGACACTGTATATCAATAAACAAACATGTGCCGAAATAAACACAAGCACCGTTCATAGCGGACAGGGAGCCTCGCCGGGCCATAGCGGACAGGGAGCCTCGCCGGGCCATAGCGGACAGGGAGCCTCGCCGGGCCATAGCGGACAGGGAGCCTCGCCGGGCCATAGCGGCCAGGGAGCCTCGCCGGGCCACGGCCGCAGTCGTTGGCTGACAGCGTGGCGTGTTATCTGTACTGTGTGGTGGTGGAGTTGTGTCTGCCGTGACGCGTTCTGTGTACTGTGCGGCGATGGAGTTGCCTGACGTGACGTGTACTGTGCGGCGATGGAGTTGCCTGACGTGACGTGTACTGTGCGGCGATGGAGTTGCCTGACGTGACGTGTACTGTGCGGTGATGGAGTTGTCTGACGTGACGCGTTCTGTGTACTGTGCGGTGATGGAGTTGTGTCTGACGTGACGTGTACTGTGCGGTGTTGGAGTTGTGTCTGACGTGACGCGTTCTGTGTACTGTGCGGTGATGGAGTTGTGTCTGACGTGACGTGTACTGTGCGGCGATGAAGTTGTGTCTGACGTGACGCGTTCTGTGTACTGTGCGGTGATGGAGTTGCGTCTGACGTGACGTGTACTGTGCGGTGTTGGAGTTGTGTCTGACGTGACGTGTACTGTGCGGCGATGGAGTTGTGTCTGACGTGACGTGTACTGTGCGGTGATGGAGCTGTGTCTGACGTGACGCGTTCTGTGTACTGTGCGGTGATGGAGTTGTGTCTGACGTGACGTGTACTGTGCGGTGATGGAGCTGTGTCTGACGTGACGTGTACTGTGCGGCGATGGAGTTGTGTCTGACGTGACGTGTACTGTGCGGTGATGGAGCTGTGTCTGACGTGACGCGTTCTGTGTACTGTGCGGTGATGGAGCTGTGTCTGACGTGACGTGTACTGTGCGGTGATGGAGTTGTCTGACGTGACGCGTTCTGTGTACTGTGCGGTGATGGAGTTGTCTGACGTGACGCGTTCTGTGTACTGTGCGGTGATGGAGTTGTGTCTGACGTGACGTGTACTGTGCGGTGATGGAGTTGCGTCTGACGTGACGCGTTCTGTGTACTGTGCGGTGATGGAGTTGTGTCTGACGTGACGCGTTCTGTGTACTGTGCGGTGATGGAGTTGCGTCTGACGTGACGCGTTCTGTGTACTGTGCGGTGATGGAGCTGTGTCTGACGTGACGCGTTCTGTGTACTGTGCGGTGATGGAGCTGTGTCTGACGTGACGTGTACTGTGCGGTGATGGAGTTGCGTCTGACGTGACGTGTACTGTGCGGTGATGGAGTTGTCTGACGTGACGTGTACTGTGCGGCGATGGAGCTGTGTCTGACGTGACGTGTACTGTGCGGTGTTGGAGTTGTGTCTGACGTGACGCGTTCTGTGTACTGTGCGGTGTTGGAGTTGTGTCTGACGTGACGTGTACTGTGCGGTGATGGAGTTGTGTCTGACGTGACGCGTTCTCTCCGTGTGTGCTGTGTGCAGTGAAGGAGCTGTGCCGGGCGCTATTCGCCTACCAGCGTCAGAACGACGACGAACTGACGCTAAAGGAGGGCGACATCGTCACCGTCGTGTCCAAGGAGAGCGACGACAAGGGCTGGTGGCGCGGGGAGCTGGCCGGCAAGATCGGCGTCTTCCCCGACAACTTTGTCGAGTCCATCTCCTCTGCCGAGGTAAGAAGCCATGGCCGGCGGCCTAGAAATGTTGCGTGTTGAGTTCTCTTCAGGAGAGTTGCTGTGGGTTAATCTGTGCCTGAGCTGTGGGCTAATCTGTGCCTGAGCTGTGGGTTAATCTGTGCCTGAGCTGTGGGTTAATCTGTGCCTGAGCTGTGGGTTAATCTGTGCCTGAGCTGTGGGTTAATCTGTGCCTGAGCTGTGGGTTAATCTGTGCCTGAGCTGTGGGTTAATCTGTGCCTGAGCTGTGGGTTAATCTGTGCCTGAGCTGTGGGTTAATCTGTGCCTGAGCTGTGGGTTAATCTGTGCCTGAGCTGTGGGTTAATCGGTGCCTGAGCTGTGGGTTAATCTGTGCCTGAGCTGTGGGTTAATCTGTGCCTGAGCTGTGGGTTAATCTGTGCCTGAGCTGTGGGTTAATCTGTGCCTGAGCTGTGGGTTAATCTGTGCCTGAGCTGTGGGTTAATCTGTGCCTGAGCTGTGGGTTAATCTGTGCCTGAGCTGTGGGTTAATCTGTGCCTGAGCTGTGGGTTAATCTGTGCCTGAGCTGTGGGCTAATCTGTGCCTGAGCTGTGGGTTAATCGGTGCCTGAGCTGTGGGTTAATCTGTGCCTGAGCTGTGGGTTAATCGGTGCCTGAGCTGTGGGTTAATCTGTGCCTGAGCTGTGGGTTAATCTGTGCCTGAGCTGTGGGTTAATCTGTGCCTGAGCTGTGGGTTAATCTGTGCCTGAGCTGTGGGTTAATCTGTGCCTGAGCTGTGGGTTAATCTGTGCCTGAGCTGTGGGTTAATCTGTGCCTGAGCTGTGGGTTAATCTGTGCCTGAGCTGTGGGTTAATCTGTGCCTGAGCATTGCAATGGAATAATCACGCAGCTAGGCATTATTCAACTCAGTTGTTATGTTTTGGTTGCCATTTAACTGTGCCATGCACTGCAATGAGTGTCATTCTACGATTCAGTTATCGTCTGTATGGATCCCGCGTGCTTTCGGTAACGTTTGGCACATCGAAAGGGGCGAATGTGGTGCACGTGTTGTTTGCCATCTGTCGACACGCGCGGAGAACATTAGAAGCTCCCGCTGCGGTGTGCTGGTGTTAATGAGTAACTGTACACCGCGACTGACCTGGCTGCTAGCCGAGGTCGAGACACGCTGATATTGACTGTCAGCGCCCGGACTGAGCTGAGCCCTACTCGGAGGTAGCTGGACTCTAGTGACAAGATTTGGACCGAGAGCGATCCGCTTTCTGCCTGATGTCGAACTTGATTCACAGGAGTATAGTGTGACTGTGGGTGTGAGTTGGGCTTCTTGTGGTGTCTTTTGGCTATTGTGGATACATATTAGTGTCGGCATTTGAGACCGTGCAGTCAAGTTTTGTGTAGCGTGCCATCAAAAACGTTTGGTTGGTTTGATTTGAAGTTTAGGGCCGACCGACCATAGAGCCTGATTGGCCGTTTACCTGTCTTTATTGCCTGAATGACACAGCGGGCCATAACCGCGATGTTTGAGGAACCTCATTGGTGCTTGAGGCGAGGCGTCCTTGTGAATCAAACCACGGCAAGTCGCCCACAGGTGTGACAGTGCTGTAGACAGGCCGGTGATAATCCGGGGGCGTTAGCGGCTCCGAGCGATAGCCCTGAGTGACTTTCGGGCCTCTTGACTGCGCCGTACCCCACACCCGGAGACACCCATCCACTGCCGCCCGCCGCCATCCACCGCCGCCCGCCGCCGCACATCGCCGCCCGCCGCCGCCCGCCGCCCGCCGCCCGCCGCCGTCCACCGCCGCCCACCGCCGCCCGCTGCCGCCCACCGTCGCCCGCCGCCAGTCGCTGTTGACATAGCTTCAGAGCCGCAGATTAGCGACCGCCCAATATTGACTGAGCGCCTCAGTGACCGATGTCGAACGTGTCAGACCGCTGTGTGGGTCACGTGCTCCGGTGTGACGCGTCTGGCGCCTGTCACGTGATCAGCTGTTGTAGCGCGTCTGACGCAGGTGACGTCACGGGTGTGTATCGAAAAGCCCCAGCATTGATAAAGGTCAGAGCTTGTATTGGCCAGGATTCATAAAGGCCCTGAGTTCAAAAAGGCCCCAGGATTCATATTGGCCAGAAGTTGTAAAGGCCAATCAGCCCAACAATGTCCATACAGGGATAATTCATACAGGCCAGAGCTTGTATTGACCAGAGGTTGAAAAGTCCAGAGATTGTATTGACCAGAGCTTGAAAGGGCCAGAGCTTGTATTAGCCAGAGGTTAAAAAGGCCAATCAGCCCAACAATGCCCATACAGGGAGAATTCATACAGGCCAGAGCTTGTATTGGCCAGAGGTTGAGAAGTCCAGAGCTTGTATTGACCAGAGCTTGAAAGGACGAGAGCTCGTATTGGTCAGAGGTTGACAGGACGAGAGCTTCTATTGGCCAGAGGTTGAAAAGTCCAGAGCTTGTATTGGCCAGAGCTTGAAAGGGCCAGGGCTTGTATTTGCCAGAGGTTGACAGGACGAGAGCTTGTATTGGCCAGAGGTTGAAAAGTCCAGAGCTCGAATTGGCCAGAGGTTGACGGGGTCAGCGCCCCAGCCGTGGTTGGCTAAGGAGGAGTCGGGAAGAATACCAGCATGACCAAAAGTCAGCGGCCACAAGACATAGCTTATGAGTAGGTACACGCTTTGGAAGTGCTCGCTGCGACTTGTATTGAGTCGCCGCGCTGCCTCCCGGACGGCTCCCTGTTGAGTCGCCGCGCTGTCTCCCGGACGACTCCCTGTTGAGTCGCCGCGCTGCCTCCCGGACGGCTCTGTTGAGTCCCCGCGCTGCCTCCCGGACGGCTCCCTGTTGAGTCGCCGCGCTGCCTCCCGGACGACTCCCTGTTGAGTCCCCGCGCTGCCTCCCGGACGGCTCTGTTGAGTCCCCGCGCTGCCTCCCGGACGACTCCCTGTTGAGTCGCCGCGCTGCCTCCCGGACGGCTCCCTGTTGAGTCCCCGCGCTGCCTCCCGGACGGCTCTGTCGAGTCCCCGCGCTGTCTCCCGGACGGCTCCCTGTTGAGTCGCCGCGCTGCCTCCCGGACGACTCCCTGTTGAGTCCCCGCGCTGCCTCCCGGACGACTCCCTGTTGAGTCGCCGCGCTGCCTCCCGGACGACTCCCTGTTGAGTCGCCGCGCTGCCTCCCGGACGACTCCCTGTTGAGTCGCCGCGCTGCCTCCCGGACGACTCCTTGTTGAGTCGCCGCGCTGCCTCCCGGACGACTCCCTGTTGAGTCGCCGCGCTGCCTCCCGGACGACTCCCTGTCGAGTCCCCGCGCTGCCTCCCGGACGGCTCTGTTGAGTCCCCGCGCTGCCTCCCGGACGACTCCCTGTTGAGTCGCCGCGCTGCCTCCCGGACGGCTCTGTTGAGTCCCCGCGCTGCCTCCCGGACGACTCCCTGTTGAGTCCCCGCGCTGCCTCCCGGACGACTCCCTGTCGAGTCCCCGCGCTGCCTCCCGGACGGCTCTGTTGAGTCCCCGCGCTGCCTCCCGGACGACTCCCTGTTGAGTCGCCGCGCTGCCTCCCGGACGACTCCCTGTCGAGTCCCCGCGCTGCCTCCCGGACGGCTCTGTTGAGTCCCCGCGCTGCCTCCCGGACGACTCCCTGTTGAGTCCCCGCGCTGCCTCCCGGACGGCTCCCTGTTGAGTCGCCGCGCTGCCTCCCGGACGGCTCTGTCGAGTCCCCGCGCTGCCTCCCGGACGACTCCCTGTTGAGTCGCCGCGCTGCCTCCCGGACGACTCCCTGTTGAGTCGCCGCGCTGTCTCCCGGACGACTCCCTGTTGAGTCGCCGCGCTGCCTCCCGGACGACTCCCTGTTGAGTCCCCGCGCTGTCTCCCGGACGACTCCCTGTTGAGTCCCCGCGCTGCCTCCCGGACGGCTCTGTCGAGTCCCCGCGCTGCCTCCCGGACGACTCCCTGTTGAGTCGCCGCGCTGCCTCCCGGACGGCTCTGTCGAGTCCCCGCGCTGCCTCCCGGACGGCTCTGTTGAGTCCAAGCGCTGCCTCCCGGACGGCTCCCTGTTGAGTCGCCGCGCTGTCTCCCGGACGACTCCCTGTTGAGTCGCCGCGCTGCCTCCCGGACGACTCCCTGTTGAGTCGCCGCGCTGTCTCCCGGACGACTCCCTGTTGAGTCCCCGCGCTGCCTCCCGGACGGCTCTGTCGAGTCCCCGCGCTGCCTCCCGGACGACTCCCTGTTGAGTCGCCGCGCTGCCTCCCGGACGGCTCTGTCGAGTCCCCGCGCTGCCTCCCGGACGGCTCTGTTGAGTCCCCGCGCTGCCTCCCGGACGGCTCCCTGTTGAGTCGCCGCGCTGTCTCCCGGACGACTCCCTGTCGAGTCCCCGCGCTGCCTCCCGGACGACTCCCTGTTGAGTCGCCGCGCTGTCTCCCGGACGACTCCCTGTTGAGTCGCCGCGCTGCCTCCCGGACGACTCCCTGTTGAGTCCCCGCGCTGTCTCCCGGACGACTCCCTGTTGAGTCCCCGCGCTGCCTCCCGGACGGCTCTGTCGAGTCCCCGCGCTGCCTCCCGGACGACTCCCTGTTGAGTCGCCGCGCTGCCTCCCGGACGGCTCTGTCGAGTCCCCGCGCTGCCTCCCGGACGGCTCTGTTGAGTCCCCGCGCTGCCTCCCGGACGGCTCCCTGTTGAGTCGCCGCGCTGTCTCCCGGACGACTCCCTGTTGAGTCCCCGCGCTGCCTCCCGGACGGCTCTGTTGAGTCCCCGCTCTGCCTCCCGGACGACTCCCTGTTGAGTCCCCGCGCTGCCTCCCGGACGACTCCCTGTTGAGTCCCCGCGCTGCCTCCCGGACGGCTCCCTGTTGAGTCGCCGCGCTGTCTCCCGGACGACTCCCTGTTGAGTCGCCGCGCTGCCTCCCGGACGGCTCTGTCGAGTCCCCGCGCTGCCTCCCGGACGACTCCCTGTTGAGTCCCCGCGCTGCCTCCCGGACGACTCCCTGTTGAGTCCCCGCGCTGCCTCCCGGACGACTCCCTGTTGAGTCGCCGCGCTGTCTCCCGGACGACTCCCTGTTGAGTCCCCGCGCTGCCTCCCGGACGACTCCCTGTTGAGTCGCCGCGCTGTCTCCCGGACGGCTCCCTGTTGAGTCGCCGCGCTGCCTCCCGGACGACTCCCTGTTGAGTCGCCGCGCTGTCTCCCGGACGGCTCTGTCGAGTCCCCGCGCTGCCTCCCGGACGACTCCCTGTTGAGTCGCCGCGCTGTCTCCCGGACGGCTCTGTCGAGTCCCCGCGCTGCCTCCCGGACGACTCCCTGTTGAGTCGCCGCGCTGCCTCCCGGACGACTCCCTGTTGAGTCGCCGCGCTGTCTCCCGGACGGCTCCCTGTTGAGTCGCCGCGCTGCCTCCCGGACGACTCCCTGTTGAGTCGCCGCGCTGTCTCCCGGACGGCTCCCTGTTGAGTCGCCGCGCTGCCTCCCGGACGACTCCCTGTTGAGTCGCCGCGCTGTCTCCCGGACGGCTCCCTGTTGAGTCGCCGCGCTGCCTCCCGGACGACTCCCTGTTGAGTCGCCGCGCTGTCTCCCGGACGGCTCTGTCGAGTCCCCGCGCTGCCTCCCGGACGACTCCCTGTTGAGTCGCCGCGCTGTCTCCCGGACGGCTCTGTCGAGTCCCCGCGCTGCCTCCCGGACGACTCCCTGTTGAGTCCTCGCGCTGTCTCCCGGACGGCTCCCTGTCGACATCTTCGCTCCGGCTCCGGCCCCGGCCCCGGCCCCGGCCCCGGCCCCGGCCCCGGCCCCGGCTCCGGCTCCGGCCCCGGCCCCGGCCGGCGACAGGGACCCTCAAGGTCACGTCTGCCTCGCTTTGCAGCCGACACTGTAATCGATGAATTTTGGAACCTTTGAAGAGCTTCCGTCACTTTTCGCTGACCATGCGTCACTCCGATCTTCTTCCCTTTATTATTCCCTGCTGCGGGTCCGCCCATATCGTCAGCACACTATTAAAGTCGGTCGCAGCGCCCAAAACACCACACATTCACTGTACGAGTTTTGCACCCATTGCCGATCATTTTAGCACATCTCGGCGACCATACCTCTTGCAACACATATTAATGTTCACTCGCACTGTACTGCAGACGAGAGCTGTCAATGGTAATTAATACAAAAAGAGGCGGCCGTGACCTGGCACTGCCACGCGCGGAGCGCTGACCGGACGATCCGGCTCTCTTCCCGACTCCTCCTCAGCCAACCACGGCTGGGGCGCTGGCCCTTTCAACCTCTGGCCAATTTGAGCTCTGGCCCTTTCAAGCTCTGGCCAACACAAGCTCTGGACTTTTCAACCTCTGCCCAATACAAGCTTTGGCCTGTATGAATTCTCCCTGTCTGGGGATTTTTGGGCCAATTGTCCTTTTCAACCTCTGGCCAATATGAATCTTGGGACCTTTGAAACGCATGGCCTTTATGAATTCTGGACAATTCAAGCTCTGGCCTTTATGATTGTTGGGGCTTTTGAATGTCGCCCGCCGTGTGACCAGGTGCCCGCGGTGTATTTATTCTGACGCTTGCCATGCGGCTCTGTGCCCGCAGAAGCCGGCGCGGCCCGGTAAGCCGCCCTCGAAGCCGGCGCACAAGACGGAGGCGCCGCAGGCGAGCGGCCGTCCCACATCGACTGGTGCCGACAGAGGCAAGACGGTGGCGCCCCCGCAGCCGCCGCCGGCCACCGGTCAGTACCGCCGCCGTCCTGTGCTACCCTCAGCCGATAACCTCTGTACTGCCGCACTGTACCACTGGGAGCTCAAGGCTGCACGCGTCTAGATAGTTAGAGAACGGACCGTCACGTCTTTTCTCAGGAAAAGTAGAAAATCTTAAGCCACGGTATTGGCGTCAGAGCTGAATGTGTTGTAGATGTCTCACCACTACCTCGACGACGTTGTTTTTGTTTAGGCATGCGCTTTTGTTTTTGTTTTGTTTTTGTTTTGTTTTTGTTTTTGTTTTTGTTTTTGTTTTTGTTTTTGTTTTTGTTTTGTTTTTGTTTTTGTTGTTTGCTATTAAGCACTCTTCACTCTCAGTACCTCGAATAACTCCGACATAGCGTGGGTCCACCCGGTATCTCCGGCCCTAAGTGTATCGCCAGTGTTTGGTACCGACCCGGACCCCGGCTGACGCGCTGCTGACGTTTCAGAGCCTGCCGGAGAGACGGAGCGGGTACCAGCCATGTCGCAGCCGCCCACCGCCCCCGCCCCCGCCCCCGCTCCCGCTGCCGACCTCGCTCCCGCCCAGGCGCCCTCTCCGCCTCCGCCCCTGCCAAAAACGCCGCCGCCGAAACAGGCCTCACCCAAACCTCCGCCGCTGTCCGCCAAACCCACCGCTCAGCCGCCGGTGTCGGGCCTCAAACGGACGACAGCGCCAGCTACTAACACGTCTGACACCACTAACTCTCCTGCCCAAACAGAGGTGGAGCCACCGGCGATCGTCACCGATGGCCCCCAAAAGACGGCAAAGCCCGACGGCGACACGAGTCTCGGTAAGATCATAACGCTGCCTAACCATGTGAGATGACGGGTGTCTACTAATTCAGTCGGTTTGTATGAACTTTTCATCTGAATATTTGTGTCATATGCATAATGACGTCAGTCTCCATCTCGTTTGCCGCTGTAACTCCAGTGCTGTGTGTACTGACGGCCTCCTGCGCCAGATCCCTTTTGATCCTCCCGACTGCCGGTCCTCCATCCTTTGTCACGCCCACGTTACCCCGGGTCTGGTGGTCGCTGGCCACCGGGTATGTGGTGACCTCGAGCTGCCCCCCGGGAGTGGTGGCCGTCTGCATGGCGTGGGCTCTCCTCGCAGCTTCGCGCTGCGAGGTAGGGCCTGTCCATGGGCGGTTGCCCGGTCGGCGTCCATTTTGACCCACTTTACCCCTTCTCCTTCATCCCATGGCTGCGCAATGGTCCAAGTAGACCGAAGCGGCCTTATCCTAACCAAACCAAAAACAAAACCTCCTGCGCGTTGCCTACAGAGGAGTTTGACGTGGTAGAGCGGTGCTGTGTCCTGTGCTGTGTCCTGTGCTGTGTCCTGTGCTGTGTCCTGTGATGTGTCCTGTGCTGTGTCCTGTGCTGTTCCCTGTGCTGTGTCCTGTGCTGTCATGTGCTGTGTCCTGTGCTGTGTCCTGTGCTGTTTCCTGTGCTGTTTCCTGTGATGTTTCCTGTGCTGTTTCCTGTGCTGTGTCCTGTGCTGTGTCCTGTGCTGTGTCCTGTGCTGTGTTATGTGCTGTGTTCTGTGCTGTGTTCTGTGCGGTGTTCTGTGCTGTGTTCTGTGCTGTGCCCTGTGTTGTGTCCTGTGCTGTGTCCTGTGCTGTGTTCTGTGATGTATCATGTGATGTGTCCTGTGCTGTGTCCTGTGCTATGTCCTGTGCTGTGTCCTGTGATATGTCATGTGTCCTGTGTCCTGTGCTGTGTCCTGTGTTGTGTCCTGTACTGTGTCCTGTGCTGTGTTCTGTGATGTGTCCTGTGCTGTGTTCTGTGCTGTATCCTGTGCTGTGTCCTGTGCTGTGTCCTGTGCTGTGTCCTGTGCTGTGTCCTGTGCTGTGTCCTGTGCTGTGTCCTGTGCTGTGTCATGTGATGTGTCCTGTGCTGTGTCCCGCGCTGTGTCCTGTGCTGTGTCCTGTGTTGTGTCCTGTGCTGTGTCCTGTGCTGTGTTCTGTGCTGTGTTCTGTGCTGTGTCCGGTGCTGTGTCATGTGATGTGTCATGTGATGTGTCCTGTGCTGTGTCCTGTGCTGTGCTGTGTCCTGTGCTGTTTCCTGTGCTGTGCCCTGTGCTGTGCCCTGTGCTGTTTCCTGTGATGTTTCCTGTGATGTGTCCGGTGCTGTGCCCTGTGCTGTGCCCTGTGCTGTGCTGTGTCCTGTGATGTGTCCTGTGCTGTGTCCTGTGATGTGTCCTGTGATGTTTCCTGTGCTGTGTCCTGTGATGTGTCCTGTGCTGTGTCCTGTGCTGTGCTGTGTCCTGTGCTGTGTCCTGTGCTGTGTCCTGTGCTGTGTCCTGACGGCCCGTCCGTTTGCAGAGGAGTTTGACGCGGTGGAGCGCTGCTCGGAGCGTCTGACTCACATCACGGCCGACCGAGCGCGCGCGCCCGGCCGCCGGCCCACCTCCACCATCTTCTCCCGTGAGAGCGTGAGTATTGAGCACCGGCACTCAGCGTCTGACGCGCGGAGAGGCACGGAGAGGCACGGAGAGGCACGGAGAGGCACGGAGAGGCACGGAGAGGCACGGTGCCTGGTGCAACGTGTGGCGCGGTGCCTGCTGAAGTGTGTGACACGGAGAGGCACGGTGCCTGGTGCAGTGTGTGGCACGCTAGGTGTTCCACGTTCCACTATTTTAGATGCACGCGTGTTACGTGAAGTAAGTTAAGGCTTACTCTGACGATCTTACAATGTCCTGATTTTTAGTAGCTTACTTTGTTGCATGTGTTGTATTTTTACACGAAAAACGCCCAGCTCCGTGAAATACAGACCTGCGTTTTATGATTTGTATGATTATTATGTGTGTATATGCTAACGTTGCATGTTTGGGGGATCGCCTTTAGTGTAATGCAGCTGAGATTTTCGCATACGTGGTGATCAAAGCAATCTGCAATCTGAACCCTCAATTATATTTGTGCGTGCATTTAGAACACCATCGACGACGCATGCCTCACGTCTGTGTTGGCCCAACCACTTGGCCTGATAATATCCGCACATACAGCTAACAATCTCGAATGGCTGATTCTCTCTCTCACCGCCAGCGTGGGATGCCACCGCAACCAATGCGTCACCCAGCACGCCTTTAGCCAGCTCAGCCACCGTACGTGGCAGCCATGTAGTTTCGGCCGCCGCTCGCCTGCCAGCCCGCACCCGCTTAGTTGTACGCCCTGTCCACAGATGTCGCCTCAGCCGCCGTCGTCGCCCGCCACCCCCTCGGAGGCGCCGCTATCGGAGGTACCTACTCAGCGCCGTGTCCTCCGTCGCGTCCCGCCCCGTTTTTGTCCCGCGTGTGAAGCTGTGCGGGGCGGATCGAACTAACCGCGATAGGCGCGCGTGTGTCCACCTCGGCCGGTTGTTATCGGTGGCAGCACTATCTAGGGCGGGTCAGAGGTCGGACCTGACAGTGGGTGGGAGGTGGTGGTGGCGGGTAGTGGCCCCTGTGCCGCTGTGTGGGTGCGCGTCAGGGGAGGGGCCGGAGAGGGGTCGGACTACAGTGGGCGGGAGGCGGCGGTGGCGGGTAGTGGCCCCTGTGCCGCTGTGTGTGCGCGTGTCAGGGGAGGGGCCGGAGAGGGGTCGGACTACAGTGGGTGGCAGAGGGGTCGGACTACAGTGGGCGGGAGGTGGCGGTGGCGGGTAGTGGCCCTGTGCCGCTGTGTGGGTGCGCGTGTCAGGGGAGGGGCCGGGGAGGGGTCGGACTACAGTGGGTGGCAGAGGGGTCGGACTACAGTGGGTGGGAGGCGGCGGTGGCGGGTAGTGGCCCTGTGCCGCTGTGTGTGCGCGTGTCAGGGGAGGGGCCGGAGAGGGGTCGGACTACAGTGGGCGGGAGGCGGCGGTGGCGGGTAGTGGCCCCTGTGCCGCTGTGTGTGCGCGTGTCAGGGGAGGGGCCGGAGAGGGGTCGGACTACAGTGGGCGGGAGGCGGCGGTGGCGGGTAGTGGCCCCTGTGCCGCTGTGTGTGCGCGTGTCAGGGGAGGGGCCGGAGAGGGGTCGGACTACAGTGGGCGGGAGGCGGCGGTGGCGGGTAGTGGCCCTGTGCCGCTGTGTGGGCGCGATTCAGGAGAGGGTCGGACGGGTCAGACGGAATAGGACGGGGTCTGGACGGGCCGACAGGCGCCGGTCATGTCCCGCACGGTGAGTGAGCCGAGCCGCCAGCCGAGCAGGACCATCCTTCAGTGCGAGTGAGCACCAATTATTCGCGCTAGTAACATTCATCTAACGGGTCTAGACTTGTGTGGCTGCTGCGCGTCGTACCTTGTTTGAATTTATCTCCGTTTGAACCATGGTCAGACTTGTGTGGCTGCTGCGCGTCGTACCTTGTTTGAATTTATCTCCGTTTGAACCATGGTCAGACTTGTGTGGCTGCTGCGCGTCGTACCTTGTTTGAATTTATCTCTGTTTGAACCATGGTCAGACTTGTGTGGCTGCTGCGCGTCGTACCTTGTTTGAATTTATCTCCGTTTGAACCATGGTCAGACTTGTGTGGCTGCTGCGCGTCGTACCTTGTTTGACTTGTGTGACTGCTGCGCGTCGTACCTTGTTTGAAGTCCAGGCTTGTGTGGCTGCTGCGCGTCGTACCTTGTTTGAAGTCCAGACTTGTGTGGCTGCTGCGCGTCGTACCTTGTTTGAAGTCCAGACTTGTGTGGCTGCTGCGCGTCGTACCTTGTTTGAAGTCCAGACTTGTGTGGCTGCTGCGCGTCGTACCTTGTTTGAAGTCCAGACTTGTGTGGCTGCTGCGCGTCGTACCTTGTTTGAAGTCCAGACTTGTGTGGCTGCTGCGCGTCGTACCTTGTTTGAAGTCCAGACTTGTGTGGCTGCTGCGCGTCGTACCTTGTTTGAAGTCCAGACTTGTGTGACTGCTGCGCGTCGTACCTTGTTTGAAGTCCAGACTTGTGTGGCTGCTGCGCGTCGTACCTTGTTTGAAGTCCAGACTTGTGTGGCTGCTGCGCGTCGTACCTTGTTTGAAGTCCAGACTTGTGTGGCTGCTGCGCGTCGTACCTTGTTTGAAGTCCAGACTTGTGTGACTGCTGCGCGTCGTACCTTGTTTGAAGTCCAGACTTGTGTGGCTGCTGCGCGTCGTACCTTGTTTGAAGTCCAGACTTGTGTGGCTGCTGCGCGTCGTACCTTGTTTGAAGTCCAGACTTGTGTGGCTGCTGCGCGTCGTACCTTGTTTGAAGTCCAGACTTGTGTGGCTGCTGCGCGTCGTACCTTGTTTGAAGTCCAGACTTGTGTGGCTGCTGCGCGTCGTACCTTGTTTGAAGTCCAGACTTGTGTGGCTGCTGCGCGTCGTACCTTGTTTGAAGTCCAGACTTGTGTGGCTGCTGCGCGTCGTACCTTGTTTGAAGTCCAGACTTGTGTGGCTGCTGCGCGTCGTGCCTTGTTTGAAGTCCAGACTTGTGTGGCTGCTGCGCGTCGTACCTTGTTTGAAGTCCAGACTTGTGTGGCTGCTGCGCGTCGTACCTTGTTTGAAGTCCAGACTTGTGTGGCTGCTGCGCGTCGTACCTTGTTTGAAGTCCAGACTTGTGTGGCTGCTGCGCGTCGTACCTTGTTTGAAGTCCAGACTTGTGTGGCTGCTGCGCGTCGTACCTTGTTTGAAGTCCAGACTTGTGTGGCTGCTGCGCGTCGTACCTTGTTTGAAGTCCAGACTTGTGTGGCTGCTGCGCGTCGTACCTTGTTTGAAGTCCAGACTTGTGTGGCTGCTGCGCGTCGTACCTTGTTTGA
The DNA here is from genome assembly GCA_036785665.1 of Chirona hameri. Classification (NCBI taxonomy): domain Eukaryota; kingdom Metazoa; phylum Arthropoda; class Thecostraca; order Balanomorpha; family Balanidae; genus Chirona; species Chirona hameri. The sequence goes on from JAXIVJ010001031.1 coordinate 108,067, forward strand.
AGTCCAGACTTGTGTGGCTGCTGCGCGTCGTACCTTGTTTGAAGTCCAGACTTGTGTGGCTGCTGCGCGTCGTACCTTGTTTGAAGTCCAGACTTGTGTGGCTGCTGCGCGTCGTACCTTGTTTGAAGTCCAGACTTGTGTGGCTGCTGCGCGTCGTACCTTGTTTGAAGTCCAGACTTGTGTGGCTGCTGCGCGTCGTACCTTGTTTGAAGTCCAGACTTGTGTGGCTGCTGCGCGTCGTACCTTGTTTGAAGTCCAGACTTGTGTGGCTGCTGCGCGTCGTACCTTGTTTGAAGTCCAGACTTGTGTGGCTGCTGCGCGTCGTACCTTGTTTGAAGTCCAGACTTGTGTGGCTGCTGCGCGTCGTACCTTGTTTGAAGTCCAGACTTGTGTGGCTGCTGCGCGTCGTACCTTGTTTGAAGTCCAGACTTGTGTGGCTGCTGCGCGTCGTACCTTGTTTGAAGTCCAGACTTGTGTGGCTGCTGCGCGTCGTACCTTGTTTGAAGTCCAGACTTGTGTGGCTGCTGCGCGTCGTACCTTGTTTGAAGTCCAGACTTGTGTGACTGCTGCGCGTCGTACCTTGTTTGAAGTCCAGACTTGTGTGGCTGCTGCGCGTCGTACCTTGTTTGAAGTCCAGACTTGTGTGGCTGCTGCGCGTCGTACCTTGTTTGAAGTCCAGACTTGTGTGGCTGCTGCGCGTCGTACCTTGTTTGAAGTCCAGACTTGTGTGACTGCTGCGCGTCGTACCTTGTTTGAAGTCCAGACTTGTGTGGCTGCTGCGCGTCGTACCTTGTTTGAAGTCCAGACTTGTGTGGCTGCTGCGCGTCGTACCTTGTTTGAAGTCCAGACTTGTGTGGCTGCTGCGCGTCGTACCTTGTTTGAAGTCCAGACTTGTGTGGCTGCTGCGCGTCGTACCTTGTTTGAAGTCCAGACTTGTGTGGCTGCTGCGCGTCGTACCTTGTTTGAAGTCCAGACTTGTGTGGCTGCTGCGCGTCGTACCTTGTTTGAAGTCCAGACTTGTGTGGCTGCTGCGCGTCGTACCTTGTTTGAAGTCCAGACTTGTGTGGCTGCTGCGCGTCGTACCTTGTTTGAAGTCCAGACTTGTGTGGCTGCTGCGCGTCGTACCTTGTTTGAAGTCCAGACTTGTGTGGCTGCTGCGCGTCGTACCTTGTTTGAAGTCCAGACTTGTGTGGCTGCTGCGCGTCGTACCTTGTTTGAAGTCCAGACTTGTGTGGCTGCTGCGCGTCGTACCTTGTTTGAAGTCCAGACTTGTGTGGCTGCTGCGCGTCGTACCTTGTTTGAAGTCCAGACTTGTGTGGCTGCTGCGCGTCGTACCTTGTTTGAAGTCCAGACTTGTGTGGCTGCTGCGCGTCGTACCTTGTTTGAAGTCCAGACTTGTGTGGCTGCTGCGCGTCGTACCTTGTTTGAAGTTCAGACTTGTGTGGCTGCTGCGCGTCGTACCTTGTTTGAAGTCCAGACTTGTGTGGCTGCCGCGCGTTCTACCTTGTTTGAAGTCCAGACTTGTGTGGCTGCTGCGCGTCGTACCTTGTTTGAAGTCCAGACTTGTGTGGCTGCTGCGCGTCGTACCTTGTTTGAAGTCCAGACTTGTGTGGCTGCTGCGCGTCGTACCTTGTTTGAAGTCCAGACTTGTGTGACTGCTGCGCGTTGTACCTTGTTTGAAGTCCAGACTTGTGTGGCTGCTGCGCGTCGTACCTTGTTTGAAGTCCAGACTTGTGTGACTGCTGCGCGTCGTACCTTGTTTGAAGTCCAGACTTGTGTGGCTGCTGCGCGTCGTACCTTGTTTGAAGTCCAGACTTGTGTGGCTGCTGCGCGTCGTACCTTGTTTGAAGTCCAGACGTGTGTGGCTGCTGCGCGTCGTACCTTGTTTTAATTTTTATCTCCGTGTTTGTGTTAATACAGGAGCTGGTCTTCCGCCTAACTTTTTCCCCGTATCTTCGTCGGTATATGAAATGGCATGTCACGTTAGGTCCCTCGTATCTTGTGTGGGTACAGCTGGAGCCCAGTGTCCCTCCCCACTATGTTGGTAATATGTCGGTCCCTAGTGCCGGTGTGTCTAGGTCCCCCGTGCCGGTGTGTCTAGGTCCCCCGTGCCGGTGTGTCTAGGTCCCTCGTATCTTGTGTGGGTACAGCTGGAGCCTAGTGTCCCTCCCCACTATGTTGGTAATATGTCGGTCCCTAGTGCCGGTGTGTCTAGGTCCCCCGTGCCGGTGTGTCTAGGTCCCCCGTGCCGGTGTGTCTAGGTCCCCCGTGCCGGTGTGTCTAGGTCCCCCGTGCCGGTGTGTCTAGGTCCCTCGTATCTTGTGTGGGTACAGCTGGAGCCCAGTGTCCCTCCCCACTATGTTGGTAATATGTCGGTCCCTAGTGCCGGTGTGTCTAGGTCCCCCGTGCCGGTGTGTCTAGGTCCCTCGTATCTTGTGTGGGTACAGCTGGAGCCTAGTGTCCCTCCCCACTATGTTGGTAATATGTCGGTCCCTAGTGCCGGTGTGTCTAGGTCCCCCGTGCCGGTGTGTCTAGGTCCCCGTATGTCTTGCTTGGTGCCACACCGTGCCGTCACACCGTGCCGGTGTGTCTTGTGTGGGTACAGCTGTAGCCCAGTGTTCCTCCCCACTATGTTGGTAATATGTCGGTCCCTAGTGCCGGTGTGTCTAGGTCCCCCGTGCCGGTGTGTCTAGGTCCCCCGTATCTTGTGTGGGTACAGCTGGAGCCCAGTGTCCCTCCCCACTATGTTGGTAATATGTCGGTCCCTAGTGCCGGTGTGTCTAGGTCCCCCGTGCCGGTGTGTCTAGGTCCCTAGTGCCGGTGTGTCTAGGTCCCTCGTATCTTGTGTGGGTACAGCTGGAGCCCGGTGTCCCTCCCCACTATGTTGGTGAAGGAGGTACCGACATGTCTGTCTGACAGTGAGTCGATGTCTCGTGTCACTCCCCAGGAGCCGGAGCTGGTGAACGGTGGTGCCGAGTGGGAGGCCGCCGCCGCGCCCGCCCTCTCCCCCACCGCCCAGGTGGTGCCGCCCTGGATGAAGGAGCTGCAGCGAGCGCAGAACAAACGCAGCTCCCGACTAGGTGAGCCGCCCGGCCGGCGCCGCCCTGAGACAGGTGCACGCTCCCCCCCCCCCCCCCCCGTCGCACAGCCGCCCGCAGTCAGCCCGCATGTCGCCACAGCGCTGTAGGCAGCGTGGTGGTGTGGTACAGCACAGCCTAGCACAGATGACTTCATACACGACGCTTCCGCTTGTCTGCTCTCTTTCTGTCGAGATTGTTGATAAGATGCTGGTAGATTTTCTGCACCCATTCGCTGTCTGTCACTCTAAACAGTGACGCGTATCTCTCACGTATATCGCGTAGAGCTAGTTGATACGCGTTTGCGTGACACGAGCGGGGCGCTCGGGTCATGTCGTTTTCGCCAGCGCCGGCGTCAGCGTTGGCGTCAGCGTTGGCGTCAGCGTTGGCGTCAGCGTTGGCGTCAGCGTTGGCGTCAGCGTTGGCGTCAGCGTTGGCGTCAGCGTTGGCGTCAGCGTTGGCGTCAGCGTTGGCGTTGGCGTCAGCGTTGGCGTTGGCGTTGGCGTCAGCGTTGGCGTCAGCGTTGGCGTCAGCGTTGGCGTCAGCGTTGGCGTCAGCGTTGGCGTCCGCGTTGGCGTTGGCGTCAGCGTTGGCGTCGGCGTCGGCGTTGGCGTCGTCGTCGTCGTCGGCGTTGGCGTCAGCGTTGGCGTCAGCATTGGCGTCAGCGTTGGCGTCAGCGCCGGCGTCAGCGTGTGTGGCTGTGCTGGTACTAGCTACGCCAGTGTGGCTGTGCCCGTGTTAGCGCCAGTACTGGTGCGCCGCTGCGCCGCTTCGGCTGCGCCAGTGCGCGTGCATGTGCCCCGGCGTTCGGAACGCCTAGTAGAGCTCCTCGTATTTCCGCGTCTGCTAGTCGAGACGGATGACGAGAAGACGGAGCGCCAGACGACGGAGCCGGAGCGCCAGACGACGGAGCCGGCGGCGGCGGCGGCGTCCGAGCCGGCCCCGTACGCATCCCCGCCAGCCGCCCAGCCCACCCAGCCTGCCCGGCCGCCCTGGATGAGCGAACTGAGGCGGGCTCACAGCAAAAAGCAGCCCTCCAGAGCCAAGGGTACGGCAGAGGGAGGGGGTACGGGACCACTGACTGCTGCACACTGTGGTGGACAGCGTGTGACAGCGGTTCGCCGTCTCTGGGCCGACCAGGTGGCTCCCTGGTAAAGCCTTGCCCGCATGGCTGTCAGCACGTTCTTGCCTGCATGACACACACAGGTGCTTGGTGGGTAGGGTAGCTTGTCACGTGCCTGCAGACAAGCTGGTGTGCTGTGGTTTGGTCTGACTATGTCGTCCTTGTGAAGCTGTGTGAGCTCTGAAGCTCTTAGAACGACCCCTGACGTCAGGGGTCGGTTCGTATGTGTCCTGGCGGGCGGGATTTCTCTTCCTGCTCCCTCGCTACCCCACACTGACGCGTCTCCGTCCGGCCGTTTCAGACGATGAGAAGGCGAGCGGGGACACCCAGCCGGCGTCTGACCAGGCTGACTCGTCAGCGGCGGCCCCGGCTCCGGCCCCGGCGGCCCAGACCCGGCCCGCGCGGCCAGAACTGCCCGCGGATGGTGAGTACCGCCAACCCGCCATTATCCACGTGATTGTCTACTTATACGTGATTGTGGCGGTGATGTAGAGTTACCTGTCACTTCGTTAAATCAGGGCTTCTGTGTTTAGGGTTACTAGTTACTGAAATCAGGATCACCCCGCGTGCGCTGTTGCTCGCCGACCGTCTGCCCTGTGACCTGGTGACCTCTGCAGCCGTCTGCCCTGTGACCTGGTGACCTCTGCGGCCGTCTGCCCCGTGACCTGGTGACCCTTGTGACCGACTCTACTGGACCGTCTGTCAGTCCCTGCAGTGAAAGCCAGGAAGCCGGCGGCCGTCCGGCTCCCTCCAAAGACAGCCGACGCCCCGGCAGCCCCGGCAGCGGCCCCGCCCCGGCCAGTGACGCCCGCCGCCGTCGCCGCCGCCGCCGCCGCGGCCGCGGCAGCAGCGGCTGCGGCTGCGGGTGGAGCATCTTCCGCAGCTGCCAGCGACACCCGGCAGCTGCACGAGCAGGTCACGCAGCTGCAGAGACAGCTGGCCGAACAGGTAAGCAAGCGGCCCACCCGGGCCAGGACGGGACGGACCGGGACGGACCGGGACGGACCGGGACGGACCGGGACGGACCGGGACGGACCGGGACGGACCGGGACGGAGCGGGACGGAATGAGACGCAACTATGTACTCAACTGGGACAGCTCACAGGTGCAAAACCCTCATAACTTGACCTGACACTACCTGACCTGATGTGACCCGCCCGGTGACCAGATCTAACCCGCCCGGTGACCTGGCCTGGCTTGACCTGTGACCTGACCTGTGACCTGACCTGTGACCTGACCTGTGACCTGACATGTGACCTGACCTGTGACCTTACCTGTGACCTGACCTGTGACCTGACCTGTAACCTGACCTGTGACCTGACCTGTGACCTGACCTGTGACCTGACCTGTGACCTGACCTGTGACCTGACCTGTGACCTGACCTGTGACCTGACCTGTGACCTGACCTGTGACCTGACCTGTGACCTGACCTGTGACCTGACCTGTGACCTGACCTGTGACCTGACCTGTGACCTGACCTGTGACCTGACCTGTGACCTGACCTGTGACCTGACCTGTGACCTGACCTGTGACCTGACCTGTGACCTGACCTGTGACCTGACCTGTGACCTGACCTCTCCGTCGCCAGGGCCGTCAGTTCACCGAGGCTCTGACGGCGCTGCGGGCTGACTACACGAAGCGGATGCGCACCGTGCTGGACGAGCTCGACTCTGAGAAGAAGTCGCGGCTCGTGATGCAGGTCCAGCTTGACAGGCTAGACACGCTTGTCAAGGACATGAACTTCAGCGTGTAGCACTGCGCGCCGCCGCCGCCCGCCGCGCCGCGCCGCCGCAGACATGCCAAACGGACGCGGCGCGCGGCCGAGAGACGCCGAGAAAATTCCCGAGAGTGCGCGAGTGAAGCCGACCGCCTGGCCGGCCGGCTCGAAATCGATAGCGTTATATTATATCGACATGCATACATACGTAGGTGCGCGTAGGATCAGTGGCGAGTGGATGCTTTACGATACCTGATTGGACGGGGTTGTGACCGCACGCGTGGCGGCAACAGCAGCCTCCGCCGAGGCTACGTCACAGGCTCTGTGGGCTCTGTGGCGGCTACAGCAGCCTCCGCCGAGGCTACGTCACAGGCTCTGTGGGCTCTGTGACGGCTACAGCAGCCTCCGCGGAGGCTACGTCACAGGCTCTGTGGGCTCTGGCGGCTACAGCAGCCTCCGCCGAGGCTACGTCACATGCTCTGTGGGCTCTGTGGCGGCTACAGCAGCCTCCGCCGAGGCTACGTCACATGCTCTGTGGGCTCTGTGGCGGCTACAACAGCCTCCGCCGAGGCTACGTCACAGGCTCTGTGGGCTCTGGCGGCTACAGCAGCCTCCGCCGAGACTACGTCACAGGCTCTGTGGGCTCTGTGGCGGCTACAGCAGCTTCCGCCGAGACTACGTCACAGGCTCTGTGGGCTCTGTGGCGGCTACAGCAGCCTCCGCCGAGGCTACGTCACAGGCTCTGTGGGCTCTGTGGCGGCTACAGCAGCCTCCGCCGAGACTACGTCACAGGCTCTGTGGGCTCTGTGGCGGCTACAGCAGCCTCCGCCGAGGCTACGTCACAGGCTCTGTGGGCTCTGTGGCGGCTACAGCAGCCTCCGCCGAGACTACGTCACAGGCTCTGTGGGCTCTGTGGCGGCTACAGCAGCCTCCGCCGAGGCTACGTCACATGCTCTGTGGGCTCTGCAGAGGCTACAGCAGCCTCCGGCTGCTGTAGCCTCTGCAGGGCCCACAGGGACCACATGCCCCCTCAAGTAGCCGAGGCTATGTCACAGGCTCTGTGGGCTCTGCAGAGGCTACAGCAGCCTCCGCCTAGGCTACGTCACATGCTCTGTGGGCTCTGTGACGGCTACAGCAGCCTCCGCCGAGGCTACGTCACAGGCTCTGTGGGCTCTGTGGCGGCTACAGCAGCCTCCGCCGAGGCTACGTCACAGGCTCTGTGGGCTCTGTGATGGCTACAGCAGCCTCCGCCGAGGCTACGTCACAGGCTCTGTGGGCTCTGGCGGCTACAGCAGCCTCCGCCGAGGCTACGTCACAGGCTCTGTGGGCTCTGTAGAGGCTACAGCAGCCTCCGCCGAGGCTACGTCACAGGCTCTGTGGGCTCTGGCGGCTACATCAGCCTCCACCGAGGCTACGTCACAGTCCCTGTGGGCTCTGTAGAGGCTACAGCAGGTTCTGTGGGCTCTGCAGAGGCTACAGCGGGTTCTGCAGAGGTCACTACAAACTGGTGGCTCGTCAGTGGTTACATAAAGTACCGCTGTGGCTGGCATGTGGTCTGTAGGCTCTATAGTCTACCACAGGCTCTGCAGGGCTGCTGTAGCCTCTACAGAGGCTCTATAGGGCTGCTGTAGCCTCCACAGAGGCTCTGCAGGGCTGCTGTAGCCTCCACAGAGGCTGTCCTTCCATTCCCGGCGGGCCCGACGCGGAGCCGCCACGCCAACCCCGTCTCCGCCAAGTGCCCATGCTTTTAATGATAGCCCATTGTGCAAAGTCCGTTGTTGTGATATGAAGGGAGGCGCGTGTTCTGATTCGGTGCTGGCCGGTGCGCCGGGTGATCTTGTTTACTGTTCGTGTTTCATTCCGCCCCCCGAGGCTCAGACTAGGAAGGGACACGCAAATCGCGGGGGATGCTCCCGGCAGTGCTCCTGTATGGACGGGAAGTATCGGGAGGCGGAGAGGGAGGTACTGTGTGGGAGGTATGCCCCCCCCCCCCCTCCGGAGATCTCCCGCTATCCCGCCGACACTGACTTCATTCCTTCCCCGTGGCTATTAGTTTGCGTGCTGGCAAGCGCGGCAGAACACGTGCTAAATCATGACGCTGTATTTTCTGAGTAGACATGAATTACATTTTGTATGCAATTTGGACGTTGTTTTACTGGTGCTTATAACTCTGCTCTCCAACGCATAGCTTGCTGGAGTAAGCTGTGACCGGTCGGGGATGTGCAGGGAGATAAAGTGACGAGCAGTCTGAACAGAGAGTGTTTGTATCAACATACGTCAGACGGTACAGACTACGGACCAGAGGTGGATATCAAGTAGGAAGTGCCGGATAGACGGTACAGACTACGGACCAGAGGTGGATATCAAGTAGGAAGTGCCGGACAGACGGTACGGAATACGGACCAGAGGTGGATATCAAGTAGGAAGTGCCGGACAGACTGTACAGACTACGGACCAGAGGTGGATATCAAGTAGGAAGTGCCGGACAGACGGTACGGAATACGGACCAGAGGTGGATATCAAGTAGGAAGTGCCGGACAGACTGTACAGACTACGGACCAGAGGTGGATATCAAGTAGGAAGTGCCGGACAGACGGTACGGAATACGGACCAGAGGTGGATATCAAGTAGGAAGTGCCGGACAGACGGTACAGACTACGGACCAGAGGTGGATATCAAGTAGGAAGTGCCGGGCAGACGGTACAGACTACGGACCAGAGGTGGATATCAAGTAGGAAGTGCCGGACAGACGGTACGGAATACGGACCAGAGGTGGATATCAAGTAGGAAGTGCCGGACAGACTGTGCAGACTACGGACCAGAGGTGGATATCAAGTAGGAAGTGCCGGACAGACGGTATGGAATACGGACCAGAGGTGGATATCAAGTAGGAAGTGCCGGACAGACGGTACAGACTACGGACCAGAGGTGGATATCAAGTAGGAAGTGCCGGACAGACGGTATGGAGTACGGACCAGAGGTGGATATCAAGTAGGAAGTGCCGGACAGACTGTACGGAATACGGACCAGAGGTGGATATCAAGTAGGAAGTGCCGGACAGACGGTACAGACTACGGACCAGAGGTGGATATCAAGTAGGAAGTGCCGGACAGACGGTACAGACTACGGACCAGAGGTGGATATCAAGTAGGAAGTGCCGGACAGACGGTACGGAATACGGACCAGAGGTGGATATCAAGTAGGAAGTGCCGGACAGACTACAGACTACGGACCAGAGGTGGATATCAAGTAGGAAGTGCCGGACAGACGGTACGGAATACGGACCAGAGGTGGATATCAAGTAGGAAGTGCCGGACAGACGGTACAGACTACGGACCAGAGGTGGATATCAAGTAGGAAGTGCCGGACAGACGGTACAGACTACGGACCAGAGGTGGATATCAAGTAGGAAGTGCCGGACAGACGGTACGGAATACGGACCAGAGGTGGATATCAAGTAGGAAGTGCCGGACAGACTACAGACTACGGACCAGAGGTGGATATCAAGTAGGAAGTGCCGGACAGACTGTACAGACTACGGACCAGAGGTGGATATCAAGTAGGAAGTGCCGGACAGACTGTACAGACTACGGACCAGAGGTGGATATCAAGTAGGAAGTGCCGGACAGACGGTACAGACTACGGACCAGAGGTGGATATCAAGTAGGAAGTGCCGGACAGACGGTACGGAATACGGACCAGAGGTGGATATCAAGTAGGAATTGCCGGACAGACTGTACAGACTACGGACCAGAGGTGGATATCAAGTAGGAAGTGCCGGACAGACGGTACGGAATACGGACCAGAGGTGGATATCAAGTAGGAAGTGCCGGACAGACGGTACAGACTACGGACCAGAGGTGGATATCAAGTAGGAAGTGCCGGACAGACGGTACAGACTACGGACCAGAGGTGGATATCAAGTAGGAAGTGCCGGACAGACGGTACGGAATACGGACCAGAGGTGGATATCAAGTAGGAATTGCCGGACAGACTACAGACTACGGACCAGAGGTGGATATCAAGTAGGAAGTGCCGGACAGACTGTACAGACTACGGACCAGAGGTGGATATCAAGTAGGAAGTGCCGGACAGACTGTACAAACTACGGACCAGAGGTGGATATCAAGTAGGAAGTGCCGGACAGACGGTACGGAATACGGACCAGAGGTGGATATCAAGTAGGAAGTGCCTTCACACGCGACTGCTCGCAATGCGGCGGAAAAACGAATGGAAAGTGAGCGCTTGGAGCCCCACATGTTTTTGGTCAAATTGTTGACATTGGCGTTGACATTCTTGTGACATTTTGCAATGCGAGCGGATACTTTCAAAGGCTTGCAAACCGTCAGACTGCTGGTCAAAATGGGTTTTGTTGTATGGAGTCTCTGTATGTGGTTGCGGTTCCTTGTTCCGGCCGCCTAGGATAGTTTTGTTCACTGGAATGCAATATTTACATTCATATTTTATATATTACCTTGTCTCCCTGCCTGGGTCAGCATGGCAGATCACTACGATGCCACTCCTAGCTACTTCATCGCCATATGTAATAGTTGATGTATGTAACCTCGAAATTATCTGTAGGTTATTTGTGTTTTTCGAATTTCGATTGTAGAGCGGGACAGGCTCTACAAATGAAAAAGGTAGTTATAACTGATATGTGGAGCCGATACGATGGCTCCGATAATCCGGTACTATGAAAAAGCATCCGTTTTATTCGCAGTAACATGTCTGGCTTGCAGTTTGATCACTCATTCGTAGACAAATCGTGCACCGGGCTCGGCACGTGATAGTATGTGTAAGACAAGTGTGGCTTTTGCTTCATGTGTTTGCTTCCCTGGCAAGCTTTATCATAGTAATCGCCGGGACAAAATCGTCAATGTAAGAAAAACAACTTTTTCCTCATGTTACCAACTAGCTTTAGCATCACTGAGGGTTCAATCCATCTGCTGGAATATTTGTAAATAATAATCAATTGAGTATTTAATGGAATACTTGCGCTCCTTCACAACCAACTTAATACTTATTCTATCGATATCGGTCATTAATCTGACGTGACACATTCAGTCTCCACAGGACATTTCGTCTCGCTCAGCGTGTTCGCATAGTTCGCACAATCCTCCGGTAAGGCCTTCCTACGAATCAAATTCAATGCTGACAACAACCCCATACAAACGACATTACAAGATTACAAGCGACATTACAAGATTACAAGCGACATTACAAGATTACATGTCAGACGGCTTTTGTCATCACACATTTGTCACATTTAAATCGTTTACTATTTTGGAAATAATAATCCAAAGAAGGCAGCGCCTTTGTGGAGCCAGTTTTCTTCTATGGGAAATATATAGCGCGGACATGCAAACACTCATGAATTCAAATATTTCGAAGCAACGTGCAGTTTCCACTTTTCGCAGCACCACTCATGACTACTTTGATCCACCTCACATCTGTCACATCCCACCCAATCTGTCACATCCCACCTCACATCTCACATCCCACCACTGCACTGCCGTCTGTCTCGTCCTCGCGGCCCACTGCCATGTCTGCACCGCGATCAGAGTTTCCGCTGTCCGCTGCTCAGACCGTGCCGGGCGCTGACCGGCGTCTCGCTGTGTCCGCACATCACCCAGAGATCAGGCTCGCCGGCGTGCTCTCAAAGCGATCAGAGTTTCCGCTGCCGCGTGCTGAGGTCGTGGCCGGCGCTGACCGGCGTGTCGGTCAGCGTGGGCACGAAGCCGTGCTCGGAGGTGTAGCCGACCTCGCGCAGCACGTCGTCCGGTCCGACCACGCCGTACTGGCCGGCCACGGTGCCATTCTCGTAGCCGCGCTCCTCGTGGTAGTTGTACCGCAGGTGGACGTAGAAGTGGTACTGCCCGCTGCCAGCGGAGCGCAGGGGCACGATCGGCGCCAGCCGGCGGGCGGGGGACCTGCTGCTGCTACCTACCGGCCGCAGGCGAGAACCAGAGGTGCGCGGTGGCGCCGCCGTCGGTGCCGCGGTGGTGGAGGGCGGTGTGGTTTCCGTGGTGGTTGTCGGTTCTGTGGTGGTCGGAGCAGTGGAGGTAGTCGCTGTCTTCCGCGACTCCTCTCTCTGCGCCAACCTCGGTGACGCTCCAGCAACCTCTGCCGACCTCTCCACCCCCTGCGACGCCGGCTGTCGCCGCACCAGGTTCAGTGGAGCCGGCACCGGCTCTGACCGTACCAGCGCCGACGACCTCTCCACCCCCTGCGACGCCGGCTGTCGCCGCACCAGGTTCAGTGGAGCCGGCACCGGCTCTGACCGTACCAGCGCCGACGCTTCAGGCTGCGCACCCACTTCGAACAACTTCACCTCCTTCGGCGGGTTGAACGCCTCGAAGTCCCTGAGGAACTTGGACTGATCCAGGGGCTGGACGGAGATGCTGGGTTTGAAGCCGGTGCAGTCCGCCGTGTAGGTGGTGGTGCGGAGGGTCCCGTCCGGCAGCTGAACAGCGTAGGCGCCCACCTTGGTGCCGTTGGCGAAGCCGCGCTCCCAGTGGTAGTGGGTGCCGGCGTTATAGGCGAACCCGTACGGCCGGCTGGGCGCCGCCGGCTGACCGGCACGGCTCCCGCAGGCGGCTGCGCTGGACGGTGCGGACGGCCCGCTCGGGTCCACCCGCTCCTGCTGCTCTAACATGGACGGTTCTGCCGGCCCGCTCGGGTCCACCCGCTCCTGCTGCTCTAACATGGACGGTGCGGACGGCCCTCTCGGGTCCACCCCCTCCTGCTGCTCTAACATGGACGGTGCTGCCGTCCCGCTCGGGTCCACCCGCTCCTGCTGCTCCGAATGGGCCGCTGCCGGCACCTCTGCCACCTGTCGCTGCTGCTCCGATTGGGCCGCTGCCGGCACCTCTGCCACCTGTCGCTGCGGCCACACCGGAGGCGGTCGCTCGGCGCTAGCGGCTGACGGCTGCTTCTGGGATGAGGGACCGGCCGCGTCGGTCTCACTGGTCTCAGCAGCCTGGGTCGGGCTGATAGCCTCCCGTTTCTGCTGTACGCAGCCCGGGGTCCGCATACGGCGCAGTGTAGGGTGGTATCCGGATTCGTCCGCGTAATACCTGATAACAGACACATACAGACGGTATCAAGGTAGTGAATCTGTTAAGCTGGTTCGTTTATTTGATAGAAACCGGCATGCCATGGATAAAAGAAAACATTTAAAAGTCCTACCGTTTTCCACTGACAGCGAGGTACTTGTACTTGAATGCGCATAACAATATATCGAACACGTCCATAGAGTTATATGATTTGAAAGAGATCACACCCAAGAAATAATTAGCCAGTCAATTTGTGAGGCACAATTTGTATACACCTGCTGCTGGGCTATCTCTCCTAGCTAAATGCCGCAGCCGATCCCTCACCGGACCACGGAACGCCAGCAGTTGGGCAGGTCCACGTAGTACTGTCCGAACTTGGCGCCGGACTCTGTACCCGTCTCGTTGTGGCCGTGGTACGGCGCGTCGTAGCCGAAGTTGTAGAGGGCGCGCTGCTGCATCAGCGCAGGTGGCGCTAGCGTCGGCTCCGGTTCTGTGCCGGCCAGGGTGACCGAGCGCCGCTCGCTGGCAGAGGGTAGCAGGTCCTGGCCCCGCACTGCACGGAGAACAGATAACAGGTTAGGTGTTTACTGCTCTCCGGCGGCAGGTCCTGGCCCCGCACTGCACGGGAACAGATAACAGGTCAGGTGTTTACTGCTCTCCGGCGGCAGGTCCTGGCCCGCACTGCACGGGAACATATAACAGGTCAGGTGTTTACTGCTCTCCGGCGGCAGGTCCTGGCCCGCACTGCACGGAGAACAGATAACAGGCCAGGTGTTTACTGCTCTCCGGCGGCAGGTCCTGGCCCCGCACTGCACGGGAACAGATAACAGGTCAGGTGTTTACTGCTCTCCGGCGGCAGGTCCTGGCCCGCACTGCACGGGAACATATAACAGGTCAGGTGTTTACTGCTCTCCGGCGGCAGGTCCTGGCCCGCACTGCACGGAGAACAGATAACAGGCCAGGTGTTTACTGCTCTCCGGCGGCAGGTCCTGGCCCCGCACTGCACGGGAACAGATAACAGGTCAGGTTTTTACTGCTCTCCGGCGCTCACGGTAACAGAGTGAACAGGGACCAGCTATTTCTGTATTTACTCAAATTTAATTTATTTTTTGCTAGACGGGATACACGTTGAAAGAAGCATGTGCAATGCAAATTAGGTTTGTGACGTACAATGCATCATAATTATATTTTTGTTAACCCGGACAATAAAAAGCTATGCAAAAGTAGCGTGACATTGTGTCTGATAGGTAGCATAGATAGGAAATACTTACCCTTCCATAAGTGCGGTACAGCAATAATTTGGATTTCTGGTTCGGCTTCATTTTCAAGATCTTCTTCGCTTGGTTGTGATTTTCTTAATTTTGTAGAAGTACTCCTCCTTTCGTGCTCTGAGTCTGAAAGTCACATCAGCCGCTGTTGGGTTACACACTTAGGGCTGCTGCTTCTCTCGTAAGCGATACATATTCGCATTGGTGTCGCTGACGACAGAAAGAAGTACCAATGAGCAAATCACTGACAATATCAAAACTTCGTTCAACGCAAGCACATTAAGGGACTCTACGAGCATACCGCTTTCAAGGCTTTATTTGTATACAAGACAAATGTGCCAACGAGATCTGACCACTTTATCTGGCCGATGCACGAGTCAGCTAAACGGACTCAGAGCTGAGCCCATTTAGCTGACACAGCACGTCTGCTGACGGCTGACGGCTGACGGCTGACGGCTGACGGCTGACGGCTGACGGCTGACGGCTGACGGCTGACGGCTGACGGCTGACGGCTGACGGCTGACGGCTGACGGCTGACGGCTGACGGCTGACGGCTGACGGCTGACGGCTGACTGGCTACTTGCCTAGGAGCTGGTTGGTGTGTGTGCGGTACTCCTGTACCAGCCGGTGCACCTTGTCATCAGTGGCCTCGTACCGCAGTACCCGGGTCCAGCCGTCCGGCATGTGTACACCATACTCCCCGTACACCTTCCCGTCCCGGTCTGAAACAAACAAGGCAGCCGGTTGGACACCTTACTACAATACTACCCGTACACCTATAACACAGCCCCGATGCGGCAGCTGTAACACAGTCCCGGCAGCTATAACACAGCCCCGCTGTGGCAGCTATAACACAGCCCCGCTGCGGCAGCTACAACACAGCCCCGCTGCGGCAGCTATAACACAGTCCCGCTGCGGCAGCTATAACACAGCCCCGCTGCGGCAGCTATAACACAGTCCCGGCAGCTATAACACAGCCCCGCAGTGGCAGCTATAACACAGCCCCGCTGCGGCAGCTATAACACAGCCCCGCTGCGGCAGCTGTAACACAGTCCCGGCAGCTATAACACAGCCCGCTGTGGCAGCTATAACATAGTCCCGGCAGCTATAACACAGTCCCGGCAGCTATAACACAGCCCCGATGTGGCAGCTATAACACAGCCCCGCTGCGGCAGCTATAACACAGCCCCGCTGCGGCAGCTATAACACAGCCCCGCTGCAGCAGCTGTAACACAGCCCCGCTGTGGCAGCTGTAACACAGTCCCGGCAGCTATAACACAGCCCCGCTGCAGCAGCTGTAACACAGCCCCGATGTGGCAGCTGTAACACAGTCCCGGCAGCTATAACACAGCCCCGCTGTGGTAGCTATAACACCGCCCCGCTGTGGCAGCTATACCACAGTCCCGGCAGCTATAACACAGCCCCGATAAGGCAGCTATAACACAGCCCCGATGTGGCAGCTATAACACAGCCCCGCTGCGGCAGCTATAGCACAGCCCCGCTGTGGCAGCTATAACACAGCCCCGCTGTGGCAGCTATAACACAGCCCCGCTGCGGCAGCTATAACACAGTCCCGGCAGCTATAACACAGCCCCGCTGTGGCAGCTATAACACAGCCCCGCTGTGGCAGCTATAACACAGCCCCGCTGTGGCAGCTATAACACAGCCCCGCTGCGGCAGCTATAACACAGCCCCGCTGCGGCAGCTGTAACACAGTCCCGGCAGCTATAACACAGCCCCTCTGTGGAAGCTATAACATAGCCCCGATGTGGCAGCTATAACACAGCCCCGCTGTGGCAGCTATAACACAGCCCCGCTGCGGCAGCTATAACACAGCCCCGGTAGCTATAACACAGCCCCAGCAGCTATAACACAGTCCCGGCAGCTATAACACAGCCCCGGCAGCTATAACACAGCCCCGCAGTGGCAGCTATAACACAGCCCCGCTGCGGCAGCTATAACACAGCCTCGGTAGCTATAACACAGCCCCAGCAGCTATAACACAGTCCCGGCAGCTATAACACAGCCCCGGCAGCTATAACACAGTCCCGGCAGCTATAACACAGCCCCGTAGTGGCAGCTGTAACACAGCCCCGCTGTGGCAGCTATAACACAGCCCCGCTGCGGCAGCTATAACACAGCCCCGCTGCGGCAGCTATAACACAGTCCCGGCAGCTATAACACAGCCCCGGCAGCTATAACACAGTCCCGGCAGCTATAACACAGCCCCGTAGTGGCAGCTGTAACACAGCCCCGCTGTGGCAGCTATAACGCAGCCCCGCTGCGGCAGCTATAACACAGCCCCGGCAGCTATAACACAGTCCCGGCAGCTATAACACAGCCCCGTAGTGGCAGCTATAACACAGCCCCGCAGTGGCAGCTATAACACAGTCCCGCTGCGGCAGCTATAACACAGCCCCGCTGCGGCAGCTATAACACAGCCCCGCTGCGGCAGCTATAACACAGTCCCGGCAGCTATAACACAGTCCCGATGTGGCAGCTACAACACAGCCCCGCTGTGGCAGCTATAACACAGCCCCGCTGCGGCAGCTATAACACGGCCCCGCTGCGGCAGCTATAACACAGTCCCGGCAGCTATAACACAGCCCCGCTGTGGTAGCTATAACACAGTCCCGGCAGCTATAACACAGCCCCGCTGCGGCAGCTATAACACAGCCCCGCTGTGGCAGCTATAACACAGCCCCGCTGCGGCAGCTATAACACAGTCCCGGCAGCTATAACACAGCCCCGCTGTGGCAGCTATAACACAGCCCCGATGTGGCAGCTATAACACAGCCCCACTGCGGCAGCTGTAACACAGTCCCGGCAGCTATAACACAGCCCCGATGTGGCAGCTATAACACAGCCCCGATGTGGCAGCTATAACACAGCCCCGCTGCGGCAGCTATAACACAGTCCCGGCAGCTATAACACAGCCCCGTTGTGGCAGCTATAACACAGTCCCGGCAGCTATAACACAGCCCCGCTGCGGCAGCTATAACACAGCCCCGCTGTGGCAGCTGTAACACAGCCCCGCTGCGGCAGCTATAACACAGCCCCGCTGCGGCAGCTATAACACAGTCCCGGCAGCTATAACACAGCCCCGGCAGCTATAACACAGCCCCGATGTGGCAGCTATAACACGGCCCCGCTGTGGCAGCTATAACACAGCCCCGCAGTGGCAGCTATAACACAGCCCCGCTGTGGCAGCTATAACACAGCCCCGCTGTGGCAGCTATAACACAGCCCCGCTGTGGTAGCTATAACACAGTCCCGGCAGCTATAACACAGCCCCGGCAGCTATAACACAGCCCCGATGTGGCAGCTATAACACGGCCCCGCTGTGGCAGCTATAACACGGCCCCGCAGTGGCAGCTATAACACAGCCCCGCTGTGGCAGCTATAACACAGTCCCGGCAGCTATAACACAGCCCCGGCAGCTATAACACAGCCCCGATGTGGCAGCTATAACACGGCCCCGCTGTGGCAGCTATAACACAGCCCCGCAGTGGCAGCTATAACACAGCCCCGCTGTGGCAGCTATAACACAGCCCCGCTGTGGCAGCTATAACACAGCCCCGCTGTGGTAGCTATAACACAGTCCCGGCAGCTATAAACAGCCCCGGCAGCTATAACACAGCCCCGATGTGGCAGCTATAACACGGCCCCGCTGTGACAGCTATAACACGGCCCCGCAGTGGCAGCTATAACACAGCCCCGCTGTGGCAGCTATAACACAGTCCCGGCAGCTATAACACAGCCCTGGCAGCTATAACACAGCCCCAGCAGCTATAACACAACCCCAGCAGCTATAACACAGCCCCGCTGTGGCAGCTATAACACAGCCCCGCTGCGGCAGCTATAACACAGTCCCGGCAGCTATAACACAGTCCCGGCAGCTATAACACAGCCCCGCTGTGGCAGCTATAACACAGCCCCGATGTGGCAGCTATAACACAGCCCCGATGTGGCAGCTATAACACAGCCCCACTGCGGCAGCTGTAACACAGTCCCGGCAGCTATAACACAGCCCCGATGTGGCAGCTATAACACAGCCCCGATGTGGCAGCTATAACACAGCCCCGCTGCGGCAGCTGTAACACAGTCTCGGCAGCTATAACACAGTCCCGGCAGCTATAACACAGCCCCGATGTGGCAGCTATAACACAGCCCCGCTGCGGCAGCTATAACACAGCCCCGATGTGGCAGCTATAACACAGCCCCGATGTGGCAGCTATAACACAGCCCCGCTGTGGCAGCTATAACACAGTCCCGGCAGCTATAACACAGCCCCGCTGTGGCAGCTATAACACAGCCCCGCTGCGGCAGCTATAACACAGCCCCGCTGCGGCAGCTATAACACAGCCCCGCTGCGGCAGCTATAACACAGTCCCGGCAGCTATAACACAGCCCCGATGTGGCAGCTACAACACAGCCCCGATGCGGCAGCTATAACACAGCCCCGCTGCGGCAGCTATAACACAGCCCCGGTGTGGCAGCTATAACACAGCCCCGCTGCGGCAGCTATAACACAGTCCCGGCAGCTATAACACAGTCCCGGCAGCTATAACACAGCCCCGATGTGGCAGCTATAACACGGCCCCGATGTGGCAGCTGTAACACAGCCCCGCTGCGGCAGCTATACCACAGCCCCGCTGCGGCAGCTATAACACAGCCCCGCTGCGGCAGCTATAACACAGCCCCGCTGTGGTAGCTATAACACAGTCCCGGCAGCTATAAAACAGCCCCGTTGTGGCAGCTATAACACAGTCTCGCTGCGGCAGCTATAACACAGCCCCGCTGCGGCAGCTATAACACGGCCCCGCTGTGGCAGCTATAACACAGTCCCGCTGCGGCAGCTATAACACAGCCCCGCTGCGGCAGCTATAACACAGTCCCGCTGCAGCAGCTGTAACACAGCCCCGCTGCGGCAGCTATAACACAGCCCCGCTGTGGCAGCTATAACACAGCCCCGCTGTGGTAGCTATAACACAGTCCCGGCAGCTATAACACAGCCCCGCTGTGGTAGCTATAACACAGTCCCGGCAGCTATAACACAGCCCCGCTGCGGCAGCTATAACACAGCCCCGCTGTGGCAGCTATAACACAGCCCCGCTGTGGCAGCTATAACACAGCCCCGCTGTGGCAGCTATAACACAGCCCCGCTGCGGCAGCTATAGCACAGCCCCGCTGCGGCAGCTGTAACACAGTCCCGGTAGCTATAACACAGCCCCGCTGTGGAAGCTATAACATAGCCCCGCTGTGGCAGCTATAACACAGCCCTGCTGTGGCAGCTATAACACAGCCCCGCTGTGGCAGCTATAACACAGCCCCGCTGTGGCAGCTATAACACAGCCCCGCTGTGGCAGCTATAACACAGCCCCGCTGTGGCAGCTATAACACAGCCCCGCTGTGGCAGCTATAACACAGCCCCGCTGTGGCAGCTAAAACACAGCTCCGCTGCGGCTGCTATAACACAGCCCCGGCAGCTATAACACAGTCCCGGCAGCTATAACACAGCCCCGCTGTGGCAGCTATAACACAGCCCGCTGCGGCAGCTATAACAGTCCCGGCAGCTATAACACAGCCCCGCTGTGGCAGCTATAACACAGCCCCGCTGCGGCAGCTATAACACAGCCCCGGCAGCTATAACACAGCCCCAGCAGCTATAACACAGTCCCGGCAGCTATAACACAGCCCCGGCAGCTATAACACAGCCCCGGCAGCTATAACACAGTCCCGGCAGCTATAACACAGCCCCGCTGTGGCAGCTATAACACAGCCCCGCTGTGGCAGCTATAACACAGCCCCGCTGCGGCAGCTATAACACAGCCCCGCTGCGGCAGCTATAACACAGCCCCGCTGTGGCAGCTATAACACAGCCCCGGCAGCTATAACACAGTCCCGCTGTGGCAGCTATAACACAATCCCGCTGTGGAAGCTATAACACAGTCCCGGCAGCTATAACACAGCCCCGCTGTGGCAGCTATAACACAGCCCCGCTGTGGCAGCTGTAACACAGCCCCCCTTCGGCAGCTATAACACAGCCCCGCTGTGGAAGCTATAACACAGTCCCGGCAGCTATAACACAGCCCCGCTGTGGCAGCTATAACACAGCCCCGCTGTGGCAGCTGTAACACAGCCCCCCTTCGGCAGCTATAACACAGCCCCGCTGCGGCAGCTATAACACAGTCCCGCTGTGGCAGCTATAACACAGCCCCGCTGTGACAGCTATAACACAGCCCCGCTGTGGCAGCTACAACACAGCCCCGCTGTGGCAGCTGTAACACAGCCCCGTTGCGGCAGGCGGGAGCGGCTGTTTACTCCATTGTCTGGTGTGTCCTCTGCTCACCGTGTGTCGCTGTGTCGCCGCCTCCGGTCCCGGAGATGCGTCTCTGTCAGACGGCTAACCAAAACACTCACTCTGAGATCGACACTGACCACTGCTGTCCAGATCAGCAGGAGCCAGGAAGTGTGCAAGGTCAGGTCAAGGTTAACTCTTGCATCAATTGATTTGTCTCGACAAGCCAAATACAATGGTGAAAACCCATTGCTCTATCTTGATGTGGTACAGAGCTATTGAAGAAAGCCCATATGCGGACCTGGGGTCACCTGAGTCTGGCACGTTGCCGGGATTTCGTCCAGGGGGGGTGGGCGCCTCGAAAGGGCCCCTTCCCGAGCGTTGAAAGGGCTCCCTTCCCAAGCGTTGAAAGAGCAAAACAAAACAAATGAAAAGGCACGCTACAAGGATGGATAATGCAATATGACAGGTATGACTGTACCATACCAACTTTTATGTGCTGGAGTTAGCAAACTGACATCAACTTTGGAACCAGCGACACCAATTTGGAATCAGTTATACCAACAGCCAACTTCGAATGTTTTTTAGGGTCAAGACCTGGAACTCTTAAAGAAATAGCGCCGCGGATCGGCGCGAAAATTTTGAGTCTTATGCCCTGGATATGCATTCTCATCAATGCGTCGCATTGCATATGGTACGGACCACTACAAATGTTATTGTGCGTTTAAAAGTGCGAAAAAAGTGCTAAAGCGAAATATTTTGCCCAATTATAGAGGAAAGTATAGCAGCATAACACACCAGTAAGGCGCCGTAGTTAGCGATGAACGAGCGAGCGCGGAATAAATATATTGTGAATTTCAACCCGATCGAGTAAGTAGTTCCTGAGATACAAAAAAAGGTGCGCACGTGCGCACGTGCAGAGGCACCCCACCCATGACTTGTGGGGAGGCGGCGGCGGAGGGGTCCCTAACCACACACCAAATTTGAACACAATATAGATATACTATTTTTCGTCACCGTATATCCGCCACATGGGCGGAGCATGCTACCGATAATTCGTTTTAGGGGATATACTATTTTCCCCACCGTATATCCGCCACATGGGCGGGGCATGCTACCGATAATTCGTTTTAGGGGATATACTATTTTCCCCACCGTATATCCGCCACATGGGCGGAGCATGCTACCGATAATTCGTTTTAGGGGATATACTATTTTTCGTCACCGTATATCCGCCACATGGGCGGGGCATGCTACCGATAATTCGTTTTAGGGGATATACTATTTTCCCCACCGTATATCCGCCACATGGGCGGGGCATGCTACCGATAATTCGTTTTAGGGGATATACTATTTTCCCCACCGTATATCCGCCACATGGGCGGGGCATGCTACCGATAATTCGTTTTAGGGGATATACTATTTTCCCCACCGTATATCCGCCACATGGGCGGGGCATGCTACCGATAATTCGTTTTAGGGGATATACTATTTTCCCCACCGTATATCCGCCACATGGGCGGGGCATGCTTGCATTGGTAGGGGCAATTGCCCCTAATGCCCCCCCCCCCCCCCCACGCGCCCTGGATCGGCCAGTGCACTCGACCTTAGTGGTACCGCAACATGTTCAGCATAACCAGTGGTAAGCAGACTTGTCAATGATTCATATTTGTCATGAGTCGATTCACAGTGATTCACGGACCATAATGAATGATTCAATCATGATTCAATCACTCAACATTACCATAATGAATGATTCAATCATGATTCAATCACTCAGCATTACCATAATGAATGATTCAATCATGATTCAATCACTCAACATTACCATAATGAATGATTCAATCTTGATTCAATCACTCAACATTAAAGGGAAGTGTCGACTCCTTTGTCTAACTCCTTTGATTTTGAATGTGTGACTAAGATTTTATGAGCGTGATAGGGAGGGCATGCTCTACCTGTGTGCCAATTTTCATGCACATCGGAATAGTCTGCTGTTTGACCTTAAACATATGACCTGCTCTAACTCCTTTGATTTTACATATGCGACTCTTAAGATTTTACCAGAATGATCACTAGGTCGTGATCTATCTGTGTACCAATTTTGAAGCCAATCCAAATAGTCCGCGAATGTATTTCCGAATGTGAATGTGAATGTGAGGCAATTGGACACGCATGTTGTTTATTTTGATTATAAAATGATATTTATAATATGTATTATAATTGCAAATTCCAAGTTCCAAAAGCATTAATGACTTTACGTTTCACTTTTTTAAGCGAATAGAGCATTTATTTTGATTTTGCATTAGGTATTATTTTTTATAAAGCATGATGTGGAATAAAGCGGCGCCGATGCGACAGTGATATTTCGGACATGCGGAGGTCATGCAAATGTCTGTTTATGATTTAGTTTTTGATATAGTATAGCCTAGAAATTAGGAAAAGGTGGGTACCTTTTGATAATTTTTCGTGTGAAAAAGGTGTGCGTGTACTGTGTGGTTTATGAACCAAAGTATGAGTTAGCTACCTTTTCTAAGTATTTAGGTACCTACCCCTAACCCTACCAGTTCCAAGGTATTCACCAAGTTAGGGCTGATTGAACAGTGGCTTTGTGCCCACTGGAGTTGGACACAAAGCCTCGCTTTCTTTACGCATAGATGAATTACAGGCTACAGCTCAGGACACAGAGCTCATAATTGGCCATTACGTGCCTGGTTTGCCCACAGGGCACAGCGGATGCTGGGCCGCTGGCATATTTTGTGGACAGTTTATGCTGTTCGACCAAAAAAGAATGATTCTTTGAGCAATGAATGATTCAATCAGCCTATTTTCTCTGTATGAATGATTCAATCAGTGACTCACAACAGGTTTGCGCATGAGGTGAATCGATTCATGAGTCATTCATTTGAAATAAGAATGATTCAATCAAAAGTAGTCGATTCACATTGAATCATTGACAAGTCTGGTGGTAAGTCAAGTGACAAATAGCATGCTCGAACGACGAACGAACAGAACGACAGTAGACAAATAACATGTTCGAATGACGAACGAACAGAACGACAGTAGACAAATAGCATGCTCGAACGACGAACGAACAGAACGACAGTAGACAAATAACATGTTCGAATGACGAACGAACAGAACGACAGTAGACAAATAGCATGCTCGAACGACGAAACTTAGCATAGTGATAACAATGGTCATTGATCATCCTTGGCATCAGCATTTTAATTTTTAGAGAAACACTGCAGCCTATGGCCTTCTATCCTGGAATAAATGCTAGGCAGCGTTCGCCGGCCGAATCCCTGTCACGAATATTGCGAATGCCTGCCCACGTCCTGCAGCTCGTGACATTGAACAGCACTTCACTGTGTGTCACAGCGTGTCACCGTGTGTCACAGCGTGTCACAGCAGTGTCAGCTGTGTCAGCTGTGCAGCCCGGCCAGGAGTGGCCACCTTCCACCTCCCTCACACCGTGTGGCAAGTCTATGTCAGCTGTGCAGCCCGGCCAGGAGTGCCACCTTCCACCTCACCGTGCGCCTTCAGAGCAGCAGCACACGCATGCCATTACCCACGCCGCAGTGAGCGCTGCTGCCGCGCCTGTGCGCGCGAGACGCGGGACTCCTGATGTGAAATGGCCTGCATCCCGGCAGAGCCCGCCACTTGGGGGTGTGAAATATCACCACATCGGGAATAATCCGCCGATCCATCGCTGAACATTACCTATACATGAGTGATGCCATGATTATTGATCGCCATCCAACACGGCGCGATAGGGAGATGGAGAGAAGGTGGCGGACCGTCCATTGCTCACTATGGGCGGCCGACACGAGCCGGGCTGAGGAGACCTGACCTGAGCTGACATTCCTCATCACGGGCTGCCTTCGGCCGATGGTGGAGGCTTTATCACGATGCAATGTTTGATGAGATTAGAGACGAATATTGAACATGTTAACCGTAACACACACTTCGCACAGCAATACAGCTAGCGTGCGTGTCAGACCTGCTTCCTGATGTCGTACGCCGGATGATCGTAACCGGAATTAGAGCTGGTTTTATTCAGCGACCAATCCGAGTGTTCTTACTTCTGCAGTCTGCTCTGTTGCTGTCTTAGATCACCATTTGGTCACGGGCGGCATGAGTGCGGGCGAACACTCATGCGCAGTTAGTTCGCCAATACTCCCAGCAAGATGTACGACACCGGCAGCCCAAAGCTCGGAAGTAGGTACACATGACCCCATTTCAACACTATTTGTACATTTGGTACTGCTAAGACTGTTGATGGACCCTTTGCCACTTCAAATGGATTGATGCCACCGAAGGAACGCGATGCTCATGAAATAATGCAGTGAGATGATAGCACATATCTAATTTGGATTGGTACACCGGCGTTCTACAGAACTTAGCACGTGTAGACTGGGGAGTTCCCCCACTTCTGAATAAAGCGCTGTGTATTGTAAATAGCTGGGGAAGATACCAACACTGTCGCGCCGATCACAACGTATATGAGCACGGCCACTCAAATACATGCATATTTGATATCTATGTGAATAAGGATTTGCCGTTTTCAATGCATTTATCTTTGCTGCAATGGTCGGCGTTCCTGTAAAGGCGAGATTGCTTTGGAACAGTATGTACCATGGTTGAGTGACTTGAATCGTTGAGTCCATGAACATGGTTCAGGGTTGAGTCGTGTATAATGTGCTTTGAACAATGGGTAGAAAATATAACATAAATGATTTGAACAAGTTATTTGGCCGTCCCGAAATTGAGATAGGTACGTCTTGCATTTGCGCAATATGTGCAATCGATCTCCAAGCAAGTAAAATATGCACTGTGCCACTGTCTCTGCACACTTAGCTCGAAAAGCTGCATGGAATAGAATACTCAGAATGGGCCGTCTGACCTCCGTTCGCACAACACTATCGCATATCTCACGCGTCGTGGGTGGGCAATGGACATTGGCCAACAGCATAACTCAATAGTGAGGCCGCTGTCCGAGAGTATGATGGATGCGAATTTCAGCTGCACAGCTTTCGACATCTTCCCGGGTGCAAATCGGGATGTAAACACTGAGCCCCGGGGCTGCCTGGCCCGCGTCTGCGCCGCCATTGAAACACTGTAGCGCGCCGTGCATGGCAATCCAGGACTGCGGACTACACCTGCAGATTAAACACGCCGACGGCCAACACACACGCCACACATGAAACATGGGCCCAGGTGTGGTAATACTAATCATGCACAGACAGCCGGATGTTTCAGCTGTCTAGGCTGTCTGTCTATCTGCAGGGGCGGATGAGGGACTGGCGGATACGTATTTACCGCTCCTACATAGCCATTGGCCAGTGCCGGGGCCCGTTTGTGGCACAAATCGGCAGCCGACCGGACTGTTTGGTGACGCAGCCTCAACAACGCGGCACAGCCTCAACGACGCGGCACAGCTTCAACGAAGCGCAGCACACCGGTGCTGCCGCAGACTGCAGCGCCGTGTTTGGGCAGCGGAGAAGACAACACAGCGCCGCGGTCACGAGCGGACCGTATACCGCCGCGGTCACGAGCGGACCGTATACCGCCGCTGTCACGAGCGGACCGTATACCGCCGCGGTCACGAGCGGACCGCATACCGCCGCGGTCACGAGCGGACCGCATACCGCCGCGGTCACGAGCGGACCGCATACCGCCGCGGTCACGAGCGGACCGTATACCGCCGCGGTCACGAGCGGACCGTATACCGCCGCGGTCACGAGCGGACCGCATACCGCCGCGGTCACGAGCGGACCGTATACCGCCGCGGTCACGAGCGGACCGCATACCGCCGCGGTCACGAGCGGACCGTATACCGCCGCGGTCACGAGCGGACCGTATACCGCCGCGGTCACGAGCGGACCGTATACCGCCGCGGTCACGAGCGGACCGTATACCGCCGCGGTCACGAGCGGACCGTATACCGCCGCTGTCACGAGCGGACCGTATACCGCCGCGGTCACGAGCGGACCGTATACCGCCGCGGTCACGAGCGGACCGTATACCGCCGCTGTCACGAGCGGACCGCATACCGCCGCGGTCACGAGCGGACCGTATACCGCCGCGGTCACGAGCGGACCGTATACCGCCGCGGTCACGAGCGGACCGTATACCGCCGCGGTCACGAGCGGACCGTATACCGCCGCGGTCACGAGCGGACCGTATACCGCCGCGGTCACGAGCGGACCGTATACCGCCGCGGTCACGAGCGGACCGTACACCGCCGCGGTCACGAGCGGACCGTATACCGCCGCGGTCACGAGCGGACCGTATACCGCCGCGGTCACGAGCGGACCGCATACCGCCGCGGTCACGAGCGGACCGTATACCGCCGCGGTCACGAGCGGACCGTATACCGCCGCGGTCACGAGCGGACCGTATACCGCCGCGGTCACGAGCGGACCGTATACCGCCGCGGTCACGAGCGGACCGTATACCGCCGCGGTCACGAGCGGACCGTATACCGCCGCGGTCACGAGCGGACCGTATACCGCCGCGGTCACGAGCGGACCGTATACCGCCGCGGTCACGAGCGGACCGTATACCGCCGCGGTCACGAGCGGACCGTATACCGCCGCGGTCACGAGCGGACCGTATACCGCCGCGGTCACGAGCGGACCGTATACCGCCGCGGTCACGAGCGGACCGTATACCGCCGCGGTCACGAGCGGACCGTATACCGCCGCGGTCACGAGCGGACCGTATACCGCCGCGGTCACGAGCGGACCGTATACCGCCGCGGTCACGAGCGGACCGTATACCGCCGCGGTCACGAGCGGACCGTATACCGCCGCGGTCGCGAGCGGAACGTATACCGCCGCTGTCACGAGCGGACCGTATACCGCCGCGGTCACGAGCGGACCGTATACCGCCGCGGTCACGAGCGGACCGTATACCGCCGCGGTCGCGAGCGGACCGTATACCGCCGCTGTCACGAGCGGACCGTATACCGCTGCGGTCACGAGCGGACCGTATACCGTCGCGGTCACGAGCGGACCGTATACCGCCGCGGTCGCGAGCGGACCGTATACCGCCGCTGTCACGAGCGGACCGTATACCGCCGCGGTCACGAGCGGACCGTATACCGCCGCGGTCACGAGCGGACCGTATACCGCCGCGGTCGCGAGCTGACCGCATACCGCCGCGGTCACGAGCGGACCGTATACCACCGCGGTCACGAGCGGACCGCATACCGCCGCTGCTGAGTGTCGACTGTTCCGGGCGGTCGCGAGCGGACCGTATACCGCCGCGGTCACGAGCGGACCGTATACCGCCGCGGTCACGAGCGGACCGCATACCGCCGCTGCTGAGTGTCGACTGTTCCGGGCGGTCGCGAGCGGACCGTATACCGCCGCGGTCACGAGCGGACCGTATACCGCCGCGGTCACGAGCGGACCGTATACCGCCGCGGTCACGAGCGGACCGCATACCGCCGCTGCTGAGTGCCGACGGTTCCGGGTTGTGGAGACGCTGCCGCGTACACACCGCGCCAGCCGACCTTGCCACGTGACCCCGCCAAGGTCTCCGGGATCAGGGGTCGCGGGCGTGGTCAGACGGGACCCAGCCCGGCGGCGGCAGAAGACGCGTACCAGTTACTAACTCCCCGTGAGCAATGCCAGCGAGTTGTGGGCCTCGTGACCTTCGTAAAACGCCAACGAGCTCGTGCAACAACGAGCGCCGAGTGAGCCGCACACGTCTGAATGTGTTCCTGACACGATACGTGAAACATTTCGTAGTATTTCACAAGCAAGCTGGTCTTGATTGAGGCCTACGATCGTTATTTCATTAATAACACAGTGTGCAATCATCATCGAAAGCCTGTTTGATTTATAGTTAAAAAGGTCAGTGTGTCTGCCTGTACAACTTGTCTGGCCCTGGACATGCTGCGGCACGTGATGAACGGTTAAACGTGCTGCTCGGACAACAGTAGCTAGGCGACAACGCATGATGTATCTTGTGCAATACATCTGGGAAATCGAAGCTACTTTTATAATAATGATGGTCTATAATAACACTATTGTTATTATTTCCATTATTTGGCTCCTTTGAAGGGAAATATTGTCCTTTTGATTTTTTTCTCTGCATTATCTTATGCAATAATGCAACGTGTATGGTATTAAATT
Source organism: Chirona hameri (assembly GCA_036785665.1). Taxonomy (NCBI): domain Eukaryota; kingdom Metazoa; phylum Arthropoda; class Thecostraca; order Balanomorpha; family Balanidae; genus Chirona; species Chirona hameri. Next base: position 136,754 of record JAXIVJ010001031.1, read on the forward strand.
GATCGAGTATCAATTTAAACATGAAGTCACAACTTTTTACATTTAAAAAGTATTTTTGGGAGAAAAAAAAACTTCTTTCGGAGTTCATGATCGCTGTTTTCCCTCCACTATTGGAAGCGCGACATATCTGGCGCTTTTGTTTCAATCTGTTCAACGTTGAATACTTCTCGTTGAATTACCTCTCAACAAATCGCATACACTAAATCGTCGTCGTAGGCATAGAGTATATACTATTTCTATGGTCGTAGGAGGCAAGCTAAACCGCCGAATGCATCACGGATTTCTTAAATATTTATTAATTGATTACGGAAAAAATTTCAGATAAATGTTTCATGTGTGCATTGTAATGTATTGAATACCTGTATGTTGAAAATTCATGGGGAAAACATCCAATTTTAATTAAAAAAAATTGAGTCTAGGACACTAAATAGGACGCCGTCCGGGGTCAAACTAAACTGCCGATTTCCATGCACTTTTTAAAATGCTTGTTGATTGTTCATAAAAGTATGGTACATATTCGCAAAAGATAGAGTGCAGGAAACCTATTACATACCATCATGCTAAATAACAATGCGTAGGCAGGCTAATTTTAGCTCGGACATTGAATTCGTAACCAAGTACTTGCTGAGTACCGACCGTTATAAGCGTGGAACGCTTATCAACTTTAACTTTTAAACTGAACTGAAATAACTTCGGTTAGGGACATTTTTATGCAAAATGTGATTGGATTTACTTATAATTTGAGTGCTTCCTCCCAGTGGCGGCAGAAGGTATTTTCGGATTGGGGGGGGGGGGGGGGGGGGCAAAGAAACCCAGGGCGCCCCTCGGGCAAAGCGCCCCCCCCAAAAAAAAATGCAGCGAAATGATATCTCCTCGGATTTAGGCCACAATATTATACCAGTAAAACGCCTTTTGGAGCGATGACCGAGCTGACGCGCCCTGGTAAAGCTAAAACAGGTTTGAAATATGACACGGCACGGGAGCACACGAGCGCATTGACGGTGTCCCAATAATGAGTAACACATTCAATAGTTTTCAATAGTTTTATATATAATAGTATAAACTTAATTGTTTTAAATCAAATTACTGACAATAGACCGGGCTATCAAACTGCCATCTCAGATTTGTGAGTTTTGTTTTTAATTCAAAATTTTGAGAAATCCAAATACATTTTTTTTTTAAATCACAAAAAATCAGAATTATCCAAAAACCGGATTATATGTGATCGAGACGTGTTCGGTGAATATGTGTATCAAATTTGAAGTCGATATCTTCAAAAACGACTGACTTATGACCTTTAAATGACAAAAATCGACCACCTCTCACAGCATTACTATGCATAAAAAAACGCATTTCCGTTTTTGATTTTTACTTCTATTTATATGGAACAAACAATGTTCTAAGGTCATTTTTCGCGTTCTAGACGAAAAACAAACCCATAAACATGTGTTACAACGCCTAATGACCGTAATATGCAGTTTGACCTCGTGACCTCGGATGACCTTGACCTGATCCAAGGTAATAAATAGCTTAGAAAGGTACTTAGAAGTGTCATACACACGAATCATACCGATTTATATACTGCTTATGCGTTTAATATCGCAATTTTGCGCGACAATTCCATCCATCGAGATCTTTTGACACGGTCAAACATTTTGTACTTGACCTGACCTGTGACGTCATCGGTGACCCCGAGGTCAACAATATTATGCCCTCGATAAATTTCCCAGGGCTATCGAATGCCGTTTGAATTTTTATATTCAGTCCAGTATTTCCGGAGATTCAAGGGGGGGGGGGCAAAAAATAGCCCCCCCCCCCCCCAGTAAGTCGCGTTATGAAATATACCCCAGTAACTCGCGGGTTAAAGTTAAATATTCACCTTTTTATTTAATTATCAGCATTTTCTTGTGACACATTATGGTTTCAAATTGATCTTGTTTCAATTTAAAAGTGAAATAACATCTTTTTATATTTCAAAAATTAAATTATGTGAAATAAATATATATGTACTAACATATGGTGACGAACAGTATGATCCATCACTATCTCTGGTTTGAATGTTATTTGTAAACAAGTCATAGGTCCAGCAATGAAGTAAGTGCTCCAAGAAGCGTGACAACGTCCCTGATTGGTCAATGCAACAAATCGCATACACTAAATACGTCGCCGTCCTTGGCCAAGTTAAATGTTAAAGGGATTATACGGGTTTCCGTCCTGAAAGTAAATGCACTCTTTTGCAGTTGTATGAGCTTTAAACACGTTTAAGACATATAACAGGGACCTCAATGCTCATTTAGTCCATTATTTCAGAAATTACCAGCGTTAAAACTTGGGCGTTTTTCGAGACTAGTATCAGATAACGAGTACTTGATGGGCACTACTGTCCACCACTTTTATCTTAGGATCAATTTTAGAGTTTTGAATTATCTGCAAGTCACAAATGGATCACAAAATTATCATGCCATTCAAAACTGACGGGACTTTGTATTACTACACACTGTTTGTTGAGGTTTTGTGTTTTTGTGGTTTTCTTTTCTCTGGCCTTTTAGCGTTGAGAATTTGGTGGCGGCGTATTAATTTTTTGGCATGAAAATTCATGCAAAATATATAATTTTATGGGAAAACTAGGTAACTGCTGCTGTCGTTGGAACAAAACAAGTTTATTTTCTTTCAAATATTGCTTATTTTACCGGAAATATACCATACGTGAGGTGTTTTTATTAGCATAAAAGAGATGACTGGCTCTGCCTCAGCCGGTCCTGCAGAAAATACGCGGTGGCATCACCGCGCACTTTGGAATGTGCTTGCGTGCAGAAGAGGTCATTTCCAGAAAAATGTGTCTACCGTAGGACTTCTACCACCTTTATAAGTACGTTTTACTATGTAACTCAATTATTCTGGGAAAAACCCGTATACTCCCTTTAATCCGCGGAATGCATCACGGTTTTCTAAAACGTTTATTGATTGATTATGGACAAACGGGTTTGATAAATGTTTCATGTGTGCATTGTAGTATATTAAATCACTGTTTGTGAAAATTGATGGGAAAAACATATAATTTATTTTAAAAAAATAAGTCGTGAACACTAAATAGTTCGCCGTCCGGGGCCAAGCTAAACTGCCGATTTCAATGCACTTTTTTTCAAATGCTTGTTGATTGTTCAGAGAAGTTTGGTTCATATTCGCAAAAGATAGAGTGCATGAAACATATTATATGTCTTCATGGTAAATAACAATGCGTAGGCAGGCTAATTTTCGCTTGGACAGTGAATTCGTTACCATGTACTTGTGAGTACCGACCGCTATAAGCGTTGAACGCTTATCAACTTTAACTTGAAATAGGCACGTCGCCAGGATTTCGTCCAGGGGAGGGGGGGGGGGGGGGGGGGGGGGGAGTTCGGCGCCTCGAAAGGGCCCCTTTCTGAGCGTTGAAAGGGCCCCCTTCCCAAGAGTTGAAAGGGCCAAACAAAACGGATGAAAAGGCGCGTTACAAGGATGAAGAATGCAGTATGACAGGTATGGCATGGGCCATACCAACTTTGGAACCAGCGACATCAATTTGGAATCAGCTATATCATCTTCGAATCTTTTTTTAAGCTCAACATCTTAAACTCTGAAATAAATTGCGCCGCGCAGGAGCGCGATTTTTTTTAGTCTTATGCCCTGGATATGCATTCTCATCAATGCGTCGTATTGCGTATGGTGCGGATCTCTAAAAATGTTATTGGCGTGAATATTTTTTTGAGGGGGGGGGGGGGGGGGGAGGAGCAAAACGACATGTTTGCCTCCCCCACCTTTTTCGATGGAGGGGGGGGGGGGGGCAACCTGCCCCCAGCCCCCCCCCGCTTCCGCCGCCACTGCTTCCTCCCATTTCAAGTGCTACCTCCATTTTAGTGGAAAAAAGTCATTATTCCCCTTTAAAGGGACTATCCCACCTTCACATTATATTTGAGTTGAGATAGCAATTTTGATGGCTTGGCATTTAAATTAAGTATGGTAGCAGTTAAAACAACCACAATGATCTAATCAAAATGATATTCGAGTTTGATTTTGACATCTGTAAAAAATAAGGCCCATGTGTATTTGAATAGGGCCTCTAAACCGACAGCGTCATCTATCTTTACCCAAATGGTAATGATAGTCGACTTGTTTTAAGGTCAGCCTTGGAATATTTTCGTCTTTCATTTCTCGATCCCCGGGTGGTTCGCGATCTAGAGGCTAGCACTATCAGCTGAAGTTGATGCATCAGTTGGCCGCCAGGGACCGCTAGTGAGCCAGGGTGTTATGACGTCGCAAGCACCAGTTACCAGTTACATATTTAACGCTAAATATTTGTTTATTTATAAATAAATAAATACATCAATATTTAGTGGTACCATTTGCTTGCGACGACATAACACCCTGGCTCACTAGCGGTCCCTGGCGGCCAACTGCTGTAACAACTCCAGCTGATAGTGCTAGCCAACCTAGACACCGGGTGGTTCGCTTTTTCTGCGCAATAGATGTCAACAAAAAATTGTGCCATACATTTGGCAGCACAAAGGATTTCCCTGTTATTAACAAAAAGTCATATGACGCCAACAACCCAACTTTCCGCTTAAAACTAAAAGTTTAATATCTTCCAAGATAAAAATTTTTCGGAAAAAAGTTCACGAGCATGTTCAGCTGACCTCGCCTGACATGTAGACATACAATTAAGTGTGATTCGACAACTTTCAAAAAGGTGGGACAGTCCCTTTAACCCTATTCCTTGCGGGGGGGGGGAGATTCTGCCCCTCCTAGTCGTTTTTCCCATACTGCTCCCAAACTACTGGAGTCTTGAAATTGTCTGACTTTTCCAAAAATTGAATAGCACATGTCGTGCCAAAATTTTGAAAAAATCGGCCTTGCAGAGGCGATTCCAGGCTCCTGTTTTGGGGAGGGCGTTACGAATGCGGTTGAACGGCGCATACTTCCTTCGTAGTTTGCGGTGCAATAAATGTATGGGAAACATTTTCATTGCAATATGCATCATAAATACCGGGATTATATTTTTTTTTCAGAGGCGCACTCAGGTACAAAAAATGTGAGGTGATACCCTCCCTCAAATTAGATCCAACTTCAAATTAGTAAGATCATAAAAAGCGTTACGCGCATGGTGCCCCCACGTTGTTTACTTGGATCCGCCTATGCGAAATATATTACATTTAACAAATTACAGCAAATAATGTCCACATGTGACGTTCATACCGCCCCAAACAGTCACGAACAGCACATATTTGTTCTTAGAAAATCCCCCCTCCCATTTTACATCCCTTGAATACGCCTATGGTTTTTATTTTGGTATTAGTCTTTTGATATGTTGACGACGAGTACATGTCAAGCTTAAAACCGGTTGTTGCATGGAAATCGGTCGAACCATATGGCCACAATGACCAATAAAAAACACATTGTTTTTCGTATTTTTGACCCCATGGTCCCCCATTTTTTAACAAGAAAGAAATGTCGGGGTTAAAAAAGAAAGATATTTTGATGACGAATCGAATGGTTTTTATCCCATCTAAATCTACCGAGCGGTTCTCGAGATATCTGGGGGCGGGGGGGGGGGCAGAATCTGCCCCCCGCAGGTTAACGTAATTCTAGCCGCCCGCAAGGAATAGGGTTAATGCTAAGATTTGTCAGTTGTTCACGGCAGGGCCATCAAATCGCGAAAATAACGTTCTTGATTTAGGTCCAATTTATATTCCGCATAAATACGTATCACCCCATTGTACAACACATCCAAACACTACCCCAGTGAGACTTCATGGCCTCGTGCCTGTGACATGAAAATGCTCAGAGCCAGCGATCAGCATTCAGCTGTCAAGTTAGTGTCATGTTCTCGGTGTAAGCGCGTCGGTCACCTCAGAGTGGATGCAGAACAGGCGGGGCAGCGGCGACCCTCACTCGGCAGAGGAGGCGGCGTTTCGCAATGTCTCGCGCCTCCTCTCCGCGCCCTCGGCCGACCGGGCGCCGCTTAATTCACGGACGGTCACACCGTAGAGCTGCCGGCTCATCACACCACTCATGAAAGTGATGAGCCGCCGCGGCGTCCACGGCCGAGCCACCTGGAAAACCCCCACCTGTCCAACTCCCGCCTTTCCAACTCCCCACCTGTCCAACTCCCACCTGTCCAACTTCCAACTGTCCAACTCCCACCTGCCCAGATCCCACCTGTCGGACTACCACAGCGTCCCCGATCGATGAGCTACCATAGCGTCCCCGACCGAGCTGCCAGCCTAGCAGGGACGAGCTGCCGGCCTAGCAGGGACGAGCTGCCGGCCTGGTAGGGACGAGCTGCCGGCCTAGCAGGGACGAGCTGCCGGCCTAGCAGGGACGAGCTGCCGGCCTGGTAGGGACGAGCTGCCGGCCTAGTAGGGACGAGCTGCCGGCCTAGCAGGGACGAGCTACCGGCCTAGCAGGGACGAGCTGCCGGCCTAGCAGGGACGAGCTGCCGGCCTAGCAGGGACGAGCTGCCGGCCTAGCAGGGACGAGCTGCCGGCCTAGTAGGGACGAGCTGCCGGCCTAGCAGGGACGAGCTGCCGGCCTAGCAGGGACGAGCTGCCGGCCTAGCAGGGACGAGCTGCCGGCCTAGCAGGGACGAGCTGCCGGCCTAGCAGGGACGAGCTGCCGGCCTAGCAGGGACGAGCTGCCGGCCTAGTAGGGACGAGCTGCCGGCCTAGTAGGGACGAGCTCCCGCCTAGCAGGGACGAGCTGCCGGCCTAGCAGGGACGAGCTGTCGGCCTAGCAGGGACGAGCTGCCGGCCTAGCAGGGACGAGCTGCCGGCCTAGCAGGGACGAGCTGCCGGCCTAGCAGGGACGAGCTGCCGGCCTAGCAGGGACGAGCTGCCGGCCTAGCAGGGACGAGCTGCCGGCCTAGCAGGGACGAGCTGCCGGCCTAGCAGGGACGATCTGCCGGCCTATCAGGGACGAGCTGCCGGCCTAGCAGGGACGAGCTGCCGGCCTAGTAGGGACGAGCTGCCGGCCTAGCAGGGACGAGCTGCCGGCATAGCAGGGACGAGCTGCCGGCCTGGCAGGGACGAGCTGCCGGCCTAGCAGGGATGAGCTGCCGGCCTAGTAGGGTCGAGCTGCCGGCCTAGCAGGGACGAGCTGCCGGCTTAACAGGGCCGAGCCGCAGCTCCGAAGCTCAGCTGCAGAGTTCAGCACCGGCAGCGGTTTCGCAGCGCTGGAGACAGACGCTCGGCGGTTGAGTCCGTGACCATTGAGTTCCTCCTCAGGAGAGACAGTTGATCGGGGACGGGATTATTCGTTATTCCACGACAGCTGGTCCAAGTGATTCATGCCATTGCCACGGTCAATCAATAGATGTGTGCAATGTGCATACACTGTCGGCTTCATGGCCTGGTGGTGTATTCAACAGTCGATACGATCTCGGTCGTCTGCATGCTCCGGGTTGCAGCAGCGTGGCCCGGCGCTATCCGTCTGTCAGCGACTGTCAGCGACTGTCTGTCAGCGTCTGTCAGCGTCTGTCAGCGACTGTCAGCGACTGTCAGCGACTGTCTGTCAGCGTCTGTCAGCGTCTGTCAGCGACTGTCAGCGACTGTCAGCGACTGTCAGCGACTGTCAGCGACTGTTAACGACTGTCAGCGTCTGTCAGCGACTGTCAGCGACTGTCAGCGACTGCCAGCGACTGTCAGAGACTGTCAACGACTGTCAGCGTCTGTCAGCGTCTGTCAGCGACTGTCAGCGATTGTCAGAGACTGTCAGCGACTGTCAGCGACTGTCAGCGACTGTCAGCGACTGTCAGCGACTGTCAGCGACTGTCAGCGACTGTCAGCGACTGTCAGCGACTGTCAGCGACTGTCTGTTCGTCTGTCAGCGACTGTCAGCGACTGTCAGCGACTGCCTGTCCGTCTGTCAGCGACTGTCAGCGTCTGTCAGCGTCTGTCAGCGTCTGTCTGTCCGTCTGTCAGCGCCTGTCAGCGACTGTCAGCGACTGTCAGCGACTGTCAGCGACTATCATCGACTGTCAGCGACTGTCAGCGACTGTCTGTCCGTCTGTCAGCGACCGTCAGCGACTGTTAGAGACTGTTAGCGACTGTCTGTCCGTCTGTCAGCGACTGTCAGCGACTGTCTGTCGGTATGTCAGCGACTGTCTGTCCGGTCTGTCAGCGACTGTCAGCGACTGTCTGTCCGTCTGTCAGCGTCTGTCTGTCCGTCTGTCAGCGTCTGTCTGTCCGTCTGTCAGCGCCTGTCAGCGCATGTCAGCGACTGTCATCGGCTGTATGTCCGCCTGTCAGCGACTGTCAGCGACTATCAGCGACTGTCATCGACTGTCATCGACTGTCAGCGACTGTCTGTCCGTCTGTCAGCGACTGTCATCGACTGTCAGCGACTGTCTGTCCGTCTGTCAGCGTCTGTCAGCGTCTGTCTGCGTCTGTCAGCGACTGTCAGCGACTGTCAGCGACTGTCAGCGACTGTCTGTCCGTCTGTCAGCGACTGCCAGCGACTGCCAGCGACTGTCAGAGACTGTCAGCGACTCTCTGTCCGTCTGTCAGCGACTGTCTGTCCGTCTGTCAGCGACTGTCAGCGACTGTCAGCGACTGTCAGCGACTGTCAGCGACTATCAGCGACTGTCATCGACTGTCAGCGACTGTCAGCGACTGTCTGTCAGCGTATGTCAGCGTCTCTCAGCGACTGTCAGCGACTGTCAGCGACTGTCTGTCAGCGTCTGTCAGCGTCTGTCAGCGACTGTCAGCGACTGTCTGTCCGTCTGTCAGCGTCTGTCAGCGTCTGTCAGCGTCTGTCAGCGTCTGTCAGCGTCTGTCAGCGTCTGTCAGCGTCTGTCAGCGTCTGTCAGCGACTGTCAGCGACTGTCAGCGACTGTCTGTCCGTCTGTCAGCGACTGCCAGCGACTGCCAGCGACTGTCAGCGACTGTCAGCGACTGTCCGTCCGTCTGTCAGCGACTGTCTGTCCGTCTGTCAGCAACTGTTAGCGACTGTCTGTCCGTCTGTAAGCGACTGTCAGTGACTGCCTGTCCGTCTGTCAGCGACTGTCAGCGACTGTCTGTCCGTCTGTCAGCGACTGTCAGCGACTGTTAGTGTCTGTCTGTCCGTCTGTCAGCGTCTGTCAGCGTCTGTCAGCGACTGTCTGTCCGTCTGTCAGAGAGGAGACGTGCTGATGGATGGCAGTCCGGTGACTGATCAGGAATCATCGTGACTTCATCTCTGACACAATCCCCAGCTTCTGTCGGCCTACTGAACGCCGCGCCCGCTGCTCGGCGGTGTAGGCTGTACCCCGCCTTCTGATTTTGTAGCCACACCACGCCTTCTGATCAGCTGCTGTATAGCCACACCACACCTTCTGATCAGCTGCTGTATAGCCACACCACGCCTTCTGATCATGTGCTCTATAGCCACACACCGCCTTCTGATCAGCTGCTGTATAGCCACTCCACGCCTTCTGATCAGATGCTGTATAACCACTCCACGCCTTCTGATCATGTGCTCTATAGCCACACACCGCCTTCTGATCAGCTGCTGTATAGCCACTCCACGCCTTCTGATCAGGTGCTGTATAGTCATACCACGCCTTCTGATCAGGTGCTGTATAGCCACACCACGCCTTCTGATCAGGTGCTGTATAACCACTCCACGCCTTCTGATCCGGTGCTTATAGCCACACCACGCCTTCTGATCAGGTGCTGTATAACCACTCCACGCCTTCTGATCAGCTGCTGTATAGCCACTCCACGCCTTCTGATCAGGTGCTGTATAGTCACACCACGCCTTCTGATCAGGTGCTGTATAACCACTCCACGCCTTCTGATCAGGTGCTGTATAGCCACACCACGCCTTCTGATCAGGTGCTGTATAGCCACACCACGCCTTCTGATCAGCTGCTGTATAGCCACTCCACGCCTTCTGATCAGCTGCTGTATAGCCACTCCACGCCTTCTGATCAGGTGCTGTATAGTCACACCACGCCTTCTGATCAGGTGCTGTATAACCACTCCACGCCTTCTGATCAGGTGCTGTATAGCCACTCCACGCCTTCTGATCAGGTGCTGTATAGCCACACCACGCCTTCTGATCAGCTGCTGTGTAGTCACACCACACCTTCTGATCAGGTGCTGTATAGCCACACCACGCCTTCTGATCAGGTGCTTATATCCACACCACGCCTTCTGATCAGGTGCTGTATAGCCACACAACGCCTTCTGATCAGGTGCTGTATAGCCACACCACGCCTTCTGATCAGATGCTGTATAACCACTCCACGCCTTCTGATCAGGTGCTGTATAGCCACTCCACGCCTTCTGATCAGGTGCTGTATAGTCACACCACGCCTTCTGATCAGGTGCTGTATAGCCACACCACGCCTTCTGATCAGGTGCTGTATAGCCACTCCACGCCTTCTGATCAGCTGCTGTATAGCCACTCCACGCCTTCTGATCAGGTGCTGTATAACCACTACACGCCTTCTGATCAGGTGCTGTATAGCCACACCACGCCTTCTGATCAGGTGCTGTATAGTCACACCACGCCTTCTGATCAGGTGCTGTATAGCCACTCCACGCCTTCTGATCAGGTGCTGTATAACCACTCCACGCCTTCTGATCCGGTGTTGTATAGCCACTCCACGCCTTCTGATCAGATGCTGTATAGTCACACCACGCCTTCTGATCGTGCTGTATAACCACTCCACGCCTTCTGATCAGGTGCTGTATAACCACTCCACGCCTTCTGATCAGGTGCTGTATAACCACTCCACGCCTTCTGATCAGGTGCTGTATAGCCACTCCACACCTTCTGATCAGGTGCTGTATAGCCACTCCACGCCTTCTGATCAGGTGCTGTATAGCCACACCAAGCCTTCTGATCAGCTGCTGTGTAGCCACACCACGCCTTCTGATCAGCTGCTGTATAGCCACTCCACGCCTTCTGATCAGGTGCTGTATAGCCACACCACGCCTTCTGATCAGGTGCTGTATAGCCACTCCACGCCTTCTGATCAGGTGCTGTATAGCCACACCACGCCTTCTGATCAGCTGCTGTGTAGCCACACCACGCCTTCTGATCAGCTGCTGTATAGCCACTCCACGCCTTCTGATCAGGTGCTGTATAGCCACACCACGCCTTCTGATCAGGTGCTGTATAGCCACACCACGCCTTCTGATCAGGTGCTGTATAACCACACCACGCTTTCTGATCAGGTGCTTATAGCCACACCACATCTTCTGATCAGGTGCTGTATAGCCACACAACGCCTTCTGATCAGCTGCTGTATAGCCACTCCACGCCTTCTGATCAGCTGCTGTATAGCCACTCCACGCCTTCTGATCAGGTGCTGTATAGCCACACCACGCCTTCTGATCAGGTGCTGTATAGCCACACCACGCCTTCTGATCAGGTGCTGTATAGTCACACAACGCCTTCTGATCAGCTGCTGTATAACCACTCCACGCCTTCTGATCAGGTGCTGTATAGCCACACCACGCCTTCTGATCAGCTGCTGTATAGCCACACCACACCTTCTGATCAGCTGCTGTATAGCCACACCACGCCTTCTGATCATGTGCTCTATAGCCACACACCGCCTTCTGATCAGCTGCTGTATAGCCACTCCACGCCTTCTGATCAGATGCTGTATAACCACTCCACGCCTTCTGATCATGTGCTCTATAGCCACACACCGCCTTCTGATCAGCTGCTGTATAGCCACTCCACGCCTTCTGATCAGGTGCTGTATAGTCATACCACGCCTTCTGATCAGGTGCTGTATAGCCACACCACGCCTTCTGATCAGGTGCTGTATAACCACTCCACGCCTTCTGATCCGGTGCTTATAGCCACACCACGCCTTCTGATCAGGTGCTGTATAACCACTCCACGCCTTCTGATCAGCTGCTGTATAGCCACTCCACGCCTTCTGATCAGGTGCTGTATAGTCACACCACGCCTTCTGATCAGGTGCTGTATAACCACTCCACGCCTTCTGATCAGGTGCTGTATAGCCACACCACGCCTTCTGATCAGGTGCTGTATAGCCACACCACGCCTTCTGATCAGCTGCTGTATAGCCACTCCACGCCTTCTGATCAGCTGCTGTATAGCCACTCCACGCCTTCTGATCAGGTGCTGTATAGTCACACCACGCCTTCTGATCAGGTGCTGTATAACCACTCCACGCCTTCTGATCAGGTGCTGTATAGCCACTCCACGCCTTCTGATCAGGTGCTGTATAGCCACACCACGCCTTCTGATCAGCTGCTGTGTAGTCACACCACACCTTCTGATCAGGTGCTGTATAGCCACACCACGCCTTCTGATCAGGTGCTTATATCCACACCACGCCTTCTGATCAGGTGCTGTATAGCCACACAACGCCTTCTGATCAGGTGCTGCATAGCCACACCACGCCTTCTGATCAGATGCTGTATAACCACTCCACGCCTTCTGATCAGGTGCTGTATAGCCACTCCACGCCTTCTGATCAGGTGCTGTATAGTCACACCACGCCTTCTGATCAGGTGCTGTATAGCCACACCACGCCTTCTGATCAGGTGCTGTATAGCCACTCCACGCCTTCTGATCAGCTGCTGTATCGCCACTCCACGCCTTCTGATCAGGTGCTGTATAACCACTACACGCCTTCTGATCAGGTGCTGTATAGCCACACCACGCCTTCTGATCAGGTGCTGTATAGTCACACCACGCCTTCTGATCAGGTGCTGTATAGCCACTCCACGCCTTCTGATCAGGTGCTGTATAACCACTCCACGCCTTCTGATCCGGTGCTGTATAGCCACTCCACGCCTTCTGATCAGATGCTGTATAGTCACACCACGCCTTCTGATCGTGCTGTATAACCACTCCACGCCTTCTGATCAGGTGCTGTATAACCACTCCACGCCTTCTGATCAGGTGCTGTATAACCACTCCACGCCTTCTGATCAGGTGCTGTATAGCCACTCCACACCTTCTGATCAGGTGCTGTATAGCCACTCCACGCCTTCTGATCAGGTGCTGTATAGCCACACCAAGCCTTCTGATCAGCTGCTGTGTAGCCACACCACGCCTTCTGATCAGCTGCTGTATAGCCACTCCACGCCTTCTGATCAGGTGCTGTATAGCCACACCACGCCTTCTGATCAGGTGCTGTATAGCCACTCCACGCCTTCTGATCAGGTGCTGTATAGCCACACCACGCCTTCTGATCAGCTGCTGTGTAGCCACACCACGCCTTCTGATCAGCTGCTGTATAG